>APFE030822011.1:173550-188056 GCA_000404065.3 Pinus taeda
TCTATTATATTCCAACTTCCATAGGTGAGGTGTAATTCTTCATGGTTTTAATCCAGTCTCTTCTTTACCATTAAAAATATGTTTTCCAAGCGTGTGATACCTATGGTTCTTATAAAGGAAGCGTCTATACTCATCAAACACCTCCTTTCCTAAAATTTTTGAATGATGATATTTCATTTGAATACTGCAAGCCAGACATGAAAATTTACCCTTTGTTTAAAGACCTGCAAGAGATGGATTAATGTCAATTATATGAAGGGATTATTTAAAAGACATGCATTATATATTCAAATAAAATTATTTTTTTGAGAAATAATATACTCATGATAGCTCCGTAGAAGATGGCTCGTGGCTTTTACCAGTTCAGTTGTGTCACACTTATAGGTTTTCATCATGGCAGAGCAAGGGATTACATTGGACCATGGCTCCTAAAGACTCTACTAGAGAATGGCTACAAAGTGCATGCCACTCTCAGATATCTAGAAAACCCATCGAAAAAATAAGCGAATTTTGAGGTCTAAAATGGGCCTCCTAAGAAAAATTACAACCAAAATAAACTTTATAAGAACCAATAGGATTCAAGATGATGATGTCGACCATGGGGGATGATTCACCATTTTTGGAGTAAAAAAGTGAAAAAATTAAAAAATAATAAAATAATAAAACTACTTTTTAAACTCGTATTTTCAACTTATATCCTAAGGTTTTATTCAAATTTCGAGAAGGAGTACTCGTTGGATGCAAAATTTAATTCCTCATCCAAGGAGTACCCATGTTGCATACTTTGGTTGGACCCTACTACACAAAAAATGAGAAATACATGAAAAAATGTGATTGCAATCACATTTTTCATGTATTTCTCATTTTTCGTGTAGTAGGGTCCATCGAAAGTAATGCAACATGGGTACCCTTAGATTAGGAATCAAATTTGGCATCCAACAAGTGTACCTCTCAAAATTTGAGTAAACCCATAGGGAGATTAAGTGTGAAAATCTATGAAGTTGAAAAAATAGTTTTTTTCTTTTTTCCCTCTAAAATTTGATGATGTATCTAATCTTACTTATTTATTTTTCCAATATATTTATAATTTCCTTAGGAGGACCATTTTAGACCTCAAAATTTCCCTAATGAGTATGTTCCCTCTTAGACTCTCAGGGGCCACGAGAGGCTTCATCTATTCAGAACAGATCCGAGTGAGGAAGGAAGCTTTGAATCTATCATTCATGGATGTCATGATGTCTTCTATATTTCCACTCACACAAATTTTTTTCCCAATATCCAAAGAATGAAATAATAGAGGTTCCAATATGAGGAAAAATGAATGATCTGAGATCATGCAAGAGAGTAAAAAGTGTGATGTGTATGGTATGCACTTCATCTTTGACCGCAGCATCCACGATTGACAAAACTGTCCATGATGACGAATCATGGTGGATTTTAGTGGACTTCATTAGACAAAACAAACGTGAGGGTTGTACTCTTGCATGGGATGCAAATCCATGAACCTTGGAACAGAGAATGTCCCTCTTTGTCAGATCTACGATCATTCAAGAAGGGGAATCACATGAGTCACAATAATAATTGTTTTTCCTTAATATCACAAAACTTCTCTCTATGTTTGAAATCTTGATGGGGATCTAGTATTGGGCAACAATTTTGGATAATGAGGGTTGTCATAACAACCCTTTGGAGTTTTCTCTCATATCTATGGTGAATCCAAATTGGACACATACATGCATAAGGGAACTAAATCATCTTGTTTGGCAGAGTACCCCATCCTCTTATTAAAATACCCAAATCTACCATTTTTCTCCAGATGTAAATGAGAGACAAGTAGAAGGGAGATCACAATGTGTAGATTCATATTTGTAGGGTTTGTTTCAGTTTTTATCAAAACCTTTATTGGAAAATTGATATTGCAAAGGATTCAGGGAATAGATCTAGTGACAAATCTAAAGAAGAGCACCCAAAATATCACAGGTATTCCTTCTTTATTACAAAGTCTCATTTTTTTAGGAAAAGTATTGCAAGGTGGTTCCCCAGGAGCAACCTTTCCACCTGGATCTTCTTTTGCTGGCAGGTGCCTGACCTTGTTTGGAAAATCTAATGGATGCACTTCATTCAAAGACACCCTCAAAGGGAAGGTTGTAGCTTTAGGTAAAAAACTCTCAATATTCCTAGGCTCTATATTGTGGATCAGATGAATGAAACTCCGGTAATGACAATAGATCTAGCAGAGATCAATAATATTTGTATAGTCTATCAATCCCAGACAATCAATTGTAGGCTCAATGGTTTTTGGCCAAAACCTGTGGATATTTTTCAATGGATCTTTACGACTTGGATGGTAAACTGTGAGATTCAGTTATGCTCCAAGGGCTTATTCATAGTAAAATTTGAATCATAAAAGATTAGAGATCAAGTTTTACATGAGGGTCCATTGTTCTGGGGAAATGTGGGACTATTTATCATCCCATGATTCCCATATTTTGATGCTAATTCAATGATGGTCTCAAAAATACGAGTTTGGATAAGACTGCATAACGGACACCTTCATTTCTAACATCCAAAATTTCTGGAAGGAATTGGTAGCATGTTGAGGAGATACATCAAGATGGATACATAAATAACTGAAGAAGTGATTTATACTTTTACCAGGATATGTGTTGAGGTAGACCTTAGTAAAGGACCACCTTATCGTATTCTCTTAAAACACAACAACTAGTGCTAGACCCAGTTCTTAGATTATGAGAACACAACATTTAGGTGATGTATTTATCTTCAAATTGGACATCTACAATCCACATGTCCTTTGGAAAAGAAAGACTCCAGGAAGAAAAAGAAACTAGTCAAAAAGACCAAAGGATGGAAATTCCTAACATCAAAACCTTAAGATGAAGAGGAAGAGAACTTTGGACCACCCACCACCAAGGACAATCCAAATCCACAGACATCTTCAGCAAATGAAGATTTTAACCAGGAAGGGACAGTGGTGTCAGACTCAAAAAATCTAAGAGAAGGACACACAAACCAATAAATGCAAAAGGACAAGGAGATAGGAATTTTCAAACATACTTATACATCTAAGAGCTCTGACTCAAATAAGGAACATCTGAGGAAGATACAAGAGAATCGACTAATTATTGTTACAACTACTCCTAATCAAGGGGGATGGTAAAAAGTAGAAAAGAGGAAAGGGAGAAAAGGGTGACTAAGCTTATTTCCTTAGGCCCAATTTTATTTTTTGTTTTGTTATTATTTTGTTTTTTGGTTTTGATTATATGGGCACCAAGTTCTTGAGTGGCATCATTTGGGATAGTAAAGTAATGCACTATGTGCATCTATATATATAACCTTTTATAATTAATAAAAAGTTACGATTTTTCCATGTAAAAAAAATATTCAAATAATTATATGTTATTAAAGTGCAATATTGAAATATTACTTACCAAAAAAATTTGTTAGTCTTGGCACATCATGAATTTCCATACAAGTATTCCATGGAATTGAAATTTCCTCTACCTTATTGGTTTAAAAATGTCATACACAACAATGTTGACCCATAACTTTAGTAACTCATTGATAAGAGGCTCAATATCTACATTCACATCTTTAACTTGGTATTTACCTAGTAATTGTTTAAAATTACACATAATTACTACCGTTATATATATATAATATAATATATATGGTAATAGGACAAATGAAAATGTTACATTCAAAAACATAATGTGACAAATACCTGGAACAATCGTTGCCAACATTATATGCTCCCTCTTTATTGACATCCAAGGAGGAAGGTTATTGTTGATAAAAAAAATTGGCCATGCTGAGTAAATAGACATGAGCTCTCCAAATGGATTAACATCATTAGCTGCTAATGAAAGCCTAATATTACAAGGTTCATATTTAAAATGAAACCATTTTTCCTTAATTTCCCTAAATCCATAACCATCTACAAACATTTAAAAAACACTATCTCCACTTCTCTTCCATGCATGGTAATCCATAAATTATGCTATGCTTTTTCACTTGAATAGCTGCTAAAAACATGGAATTATGGGAATATAACGAAGAACCTTTTGAGACACCATTTTTGTTATTTGATTAGTTATATATTTATTGTTCTAATATTGTGGGTAATTTGTGTTACCCATAATATATAATATGATCATTAGTACATGCATCTATATCTTGATACTCTATTTCAATTTCATTCATAATGGCATATAAATATTGGTATGTACGAGGTAAAATATTTGACGATGGTAATAGAATTTAAGCTAACAGTCTACAACATGAAAACCACTAGTTAGTTTAAATAATATTAATTGTAAATATTCCATCCTTATTTTTCACGTTACTTAACACCGAAAAAAAAAGAATAAAATCAAACTTTATGTATAATATGCGATGAAATATATTACATATCTGAGGACCTCTATCGTACAAGTGTTTGGAAAGCCATTCAAAACCTTTAATTTCATCAACAATAATGTTTCCAAGAGAATATTTGCTCTTGAGCCTTCATAAAGTGATGTTGTTTCCTTTTCTAGTAGAGGTCCATCAAGAATATTATCATCATTTTCCTCATCCTGATCATTTATCGGTTGAGTAAACAAGTCTTGGATCAATTCCTTTGTACCATCATAGTGAACTATGTTATTATTATCATCTTCTTCCATAGGATGATTAACTTGATATTAAATATTTGCTCCATGTTCCTCAGATTGTACAACAAAATTTCTACTACTACTCTTTCCATTCCAACATTAAAGCTCTTACATGATGTAATCCCCAAAATTCAGCACAAGGAAATATCATATTCTATCATTCCTTGATTTTTCAGGCCCCTACTAATGTTTGTTGGCATTATTTCCCACAAACAAATATGTGATGATTATGTTATAAAATTGAGTATCAATTGAAATACAATAATAATAGATCTAGTATGCCACTCAATTTTATAACATAATCATCACATATTTTTTTGGGACCTTATAGTATGCCCAACAAGAAGACCTTACAAGCTTTTATAATCATTGTAGTTATAGTGAAAATGTCGCAATGTCTCTTAAAATAAACATATTTATAAATTTACATACCATTAGAATTTTGACAATAGTTGACCAACTCAAAATTGTCTAGTCAAGAGTGACCCACCATTCCATTAATAGCTCGATGGATAGAAAAAAAGGCTTTACATTGGTATCGTGATGAACATAAAATATTGTTTCCCTTACAAATATGTGGACAATACTATCGTAATTACAACAATGCGAAGATATGTCGTCGAAACAAAGACAAATTTAGTCTAATTAATTTTTTTAAGTTGACATTAATTGTTATAAATTTTGATGGTACATCCAATTTTAGCCATACTATCATACTATTTTATCAAATTTTATTACTATATATAGTAGTGAGAGCTTATAGGAAACTTGAATTGACCATTGGACCCAATGTCTCTCCACATTTGAACAAATCCACCTAGAATTGAGAAGAATACCTAGTTCATACCACTAAGGCAGAATGGAGTATAGTTTATGGGAAATAGACTAACTCTAGGTGCATCCAAAACTCCACTTTTAATCTTTCCAAAAGGGACAAGTCGTAGAAATATTCTTATTTGAAGGATTCTCTTAGGTTGAGGCCAATTATATCCATGAAGTAGGCCAATCCATAAAAGAGAATGAAAACTCCCTAGCCATTGAACACCAACTCTTCTATGAGCAAGAAGTGGAATCCAAAAGATATCCATTAGAGAAAAATTGAGGTCTAGAATGGGCCTCCTAAGGAATATTATAAAACAATAGTGGAAATAATAAAATAAGAATAAGAATAGATAACCTCATCAAGTTTTTGAGGGAAAATAGAAAAAAAACTACTTTTTGAACTCATATTTTCAACTTATGTCCGTATTATTTTACTCAAATTTCAAGAAATGTCACTCAATGGATGTGGAATTTAATTTTTTATCTAAGGAATATCCATTCTACATACTTTTGATGGACCCCACTACAGGAAAAATCTGAAATACATGAAAAATGCTATTAGAATCATGTTTTTTTTTTGTATTTCACATTTTTCTTGTAGTAGGGTCCATCAAAAATATGCAACATGGGTACTTCTTGGATGAAAAATTAAATTCCCCATCCAACGAGTGCCCTCACTAGAAATTTGAGTAAAATCATAGGGAGATAAGTTGAAAATATGTGTTGAAAAATTAGTTTTTTTTATTTTTTTTAATCTTTTTCCTTTTTACTCCAAAAATGGTGAATCATCCCCTATGGTGTGACATCATCACATTGAATCTTGTTGGTTATTTTAAAATTTATTTTTGTTGTACATTTTTTCTGAGGCCCATTTTTTTATCTCTAAACTTCTATAATGTCTAGAAGAAAATATTCTTTTCTATTGAGTCCCTTTCCCTAAAAACAAGGGAGGTCCAATTATGCAAGCACCCTAAAGCTACCAACTCCAAGCTAGCCTCCTAGCAAGACCACAACCTAATTTACCACCTATCAAATATATATGAACCAAACCAACCACCTTCCTCCCAGGTGTGCAATTTCTTATGAAGGTGAAGGACATTGAAATATGAAAATTATGGGGAGAAAAAATGATATCACATAACTAAAATTGTCCCATTATTTTTCCAACATGTTAGGTTGAAACCAAATTGCACCACATCAACACTTTCCAAGGGGATAAGTCATTTAGAAATCTAATGACCCATTCAGTCACCAAATTTTTTCTTTCAATCATGATATCATTCAAACCAAGGCCCAACATCCTTGGACATGATACATGCCACCCATGGGACCATAGAAAGACTATGTCACATTGGAAACTAGCAAAAAACATAGAAAATGTGAGTTGCTTGAAGAATATTTCTTACTACTCTCAAATTATCTATAAAGGAAAGATCCTTGTACTATTAAAAAATTAACTTACATTACAATGTTTTTAGGCTCTAGCCCCACATGGAAATCAATAAATGGCCCACCCCATATGGTATTTCCAAATATTGCACAATAATCCTTGGCTAGAAAGGTCCCCAAGTAGCGACAACCATATGGGCCAATCCTTAACATTGACTAGCTAGTTGACATATTATGATCACTAACAGTCACCCTTGAAGCCTCATAAAATAAATCAACACAATCTCTAACCCCTAAGATCAAACCTTGGTCAACATAATTTGAAGAAGTGGTGTCATCCACAAAATAATTTTTAACCATCTCCTCCACTCTAAGAAGAGAAATACCTTTGAGTTTCCCTAAATATGGGCCATATCCAACAAGCAACGAAGAGTGCCAACTACCAAAACATAGATATAAGGGGCCAGAGGAAACCATTTTCTAATATACATGTGGGGATGGAAGCAAAGGCGCAACACATTATTCACTAAGACAAAAATAGAGGTGCTTGTAAACAAAGTGTTAATCATACTAACAAAATGTTGACCAAACCTAATGCAAGTCAATGTATCAATGACAAATGTCCAATCAATATTATCACATGCTTTTTCAAAATTGATTTTATGGAAGAATGCCTATTGAGGAGACTCCCTATCCCACTTCATGGCCTCCCAAGATTATACAACTATATCCAAAATAAATTGACCTTGTAAAAAACCTTTTACTTTCAATGAACAATTTTATGCCATATCTTAGACTCTCATGGCTAGAGTTTTTGTCATGATTTTATAAAAAACATTCAATAGGGTTACTATTTCCCACCCATCAATAGAATCTCTTGTTGAATTCTCGAGAATAAGTTTGATGCATCGTTGATTAAGTGCCTCCAAAATTAAAAGACCTAATGCAAGAAGGCCCTAATTTCCTATGTCTTGTCATTCTCATTAATACACTCATAATCCAATGGTCTGAGACCCATGATCTAAACTTCTCCAAAACGGAGTACCAAAAAACCTTCATTAATTACCCAAACATGATGCCATTCAATGCTTGACATGTTCATAGATGATACAATGATTTCACTTCCTCCTATTTAACATGGGAAACAAATACTCACATTAGGATCCTCCATTACCATTGATTCTTGACATAATGCGATAACCTGACATGGGAATGCCAAATATTTTGACCCAAATCATGTGAGTTACAACATTTATAAAAATAATCTTCTTCCCTTCCTTCTGAAACTCCAAGGAACACACATAGAGGCCCTCTTTAATAGCATAAACAACCTTATTCACAAAGGAAAAATTGCAATCAATCATGAATTTATCTATATTCCCACGATATTCAACTAACATGGTTTCAGTTCCATATCTGTAATCAACAATGCATTCTTTAAATCGCCATTTCCCTTTTTGGATGCTAAGTTGAGTCTTGAATTAGATTCACTTTAACAGTTCTCCATTTCTCAACACCTTCCATCCCCATTGATGAACACTAATGTTTAATGCTTAACTTGACATCGAACACTTAAATTGACTGGTGGCTCTTTTTTCAGGATTATCCTACAGCTGTAATTTTTACACAGATTCCAAAAAAGTTTCAACCATTTGTCTTCTCATCACATAGTTATTTTACAGATTAAATCTATTTCTACATAGACTTTTGTAGACTCCTTCTAAGTCCCTTCCAACTTCTAGAACCGGAATATTTTAACATCCCCCAATATCCTCGCATAAAATTACATAGGATTATAATTTTTTTATAGAATTTACCATCATGTGACAATCTGAATTCACTTTCCCATGTTACTTCATTAACCATCAGGTATAACCATCATCATTACATGGAGTAACTTTATTAAAGGAATAGTAATTTACCTAACCATTAACAACCATTATTGTAGTATATTAACATAAACTTCCTGATGTAACCTTGCATCATTTCCATGATTATTTTAACTCATTTATTTAATCACATACTTGATAACATAAATTTCATGCCATACAAGCAATCAACAACATAAGGATGACACAATAAGCAATCACATCATTGAACACTGATATACCTTGGAAACCATGTAGGGTGAAAACCAACAAATGCTCATGAGGGTGTTTGCCCCTCACTGAATGGTTATAAGGGAGTCCATCCCTTAACCATTGTAATAAAATATTACAAATAAATATAATCTTATATACAACTAGCTATAAACTATTACATTCATTATGACATCATTTACCATAAAATCCTTGAACACGTGTCTTTGCAATCTGGTTGTTTCGATCAACACGTTATCCTACAATTGACAATACTTCAATCTGCATGGACCACTAGCTCACTGCTTACCATAATGTTATGCATAATCTATCTTTCACATACATTGTAATATTTTCCTACAATTTGTGTTGTTAGCAGACTTTGATATCATGATTAGTTCAAAGAGTGATGAAACCAATAACAAATATTTATTAGTGATGCTTCAACATCTATCATGTGCATTCATAAAACATATATATATATATATATATATATATATATATATATATATATATATAATATATATATAGATATATATATATATATATATATATAATATATATATATATATATATATATATATATATATATAAATATATATATTATATATATATATATCTTGACAGGCCATCTTTAACAATATTTCACATGCATTAATAAAAAAGGCTTAACTATCAAAGCATGTCTATTTCTTTTTACATGTGTATGGTTGTGACACATGTTTTTCCAACAATAACTTGCATCTGTAAGGTAATATAGATAAACATTACCAAGGCATGTTCACTTGTCCCTAATTCACATGTATCGCAAGAAGGTAAAATAGCTACATTATACTTCTACCCACAAAGCACAATAATATCAAAGAACCTCCATGGTTATTACCCTCTCATTTCATAAGAAGAGGGAAAATATTTCCAAGATAAATGCCACATTAACTATTATTCCCCTTGCATAAGCACGCAATTTCTTCCAAAGGAAAACCACTACAACATTCCATATTCTTTTAAAGAAAAATAACACATTAGTTATAATCTTCGTGCATGCGATTACATAAATCTTATCAAAAGAAGCTAGCCCCTACACTATTACTTTTGGTGCATTCAAATATGTAAAAGAAAGCTAACACAATGGATAATGTTCCTATGCATGCAAATACATATGTTTTTCCAAAAGAACCTTTCCAAAAGAAAATTGAACACAGTAGAGCAGGAAAATACATGTTTTCTTTTCTAGGAAATATAATATAATAGAGCATGAAAACACATTTCTTTTCTCAAGAAATACAATACAATGATGCATGCAAAAACATTTCTCTTTTCTAATGCAATGATGCATGCTAGAATATTTCTCTTTTCAAGAAATCTAGTACAATAATGAATGCAAAAACATTCGTTTATAATACAATGATCCATGCTAAAACAATTCTCTTTTCAAGAAATCTAATACAATAATGCATGCAAAAACATTTCTCTTCTCAAGAAATCTAATATAATGATGCATGAAAAAACATTTCTCTTCTCTAATACAATTATGCACGATAAAACCTTTCTCTTTTCAAGAAATCTAATACAATAATGCATCCAAAAACATGTTTCTTTTCAGAAAATCTAATACAATAATTATTCTTTTCCCTGTGTGAAAATATATATTCCATTTTCCACGAAACTTAGCAATATAAATTTTATCTATGCACATATAAGCACGTGTTCTTTTTCAAGAAACAAATAAAATAATCACATATTCATTTCAAGGAAGACATGGCTACTCATTGTTTATGCACATGGTTCACCTACAACCTTTTCCAGAAAATGACATGGTTTCTCTATCTTTTATGTGTGAGTTTCTCATGTATTCCTTCCAAGAAAATATCAAAGTTAACACATATTTTTTGCATGAAAACGAGACAAACATTTTTAAGTTTCACTTATTTTTTATGCACACTGAACCATGCAATTCACACAATCAATCTAGCCATGAAATCTTTTCAATAATTCACACATCGATAACTTATGTTTTAATGTGCATAACATATGCAAACAATATTTATATGCATCCTTTTTCAATTCAATGGATACTTTATTTTCATGTAAGTGTAAACATATTTGAATGTAAACTCCTCTTCCAAGAAGAATGATAAGAAGTCTTATCTCTTGAGTGTAATCTCTATGAAATCCTACATGCATTCCTCATGTCCAACCCTTTATTTATTCTCTTATAAGTGCTAGTTAGATCCCTTGTTGCTACGTTGAAGTTGATTAATATCATGAAAAAAAATCCCAACAATGTCATAAAAATATATAGTGAGTTCAATGCAATTTTTGGATTCTCCTAAAGACCGACCAAGAGAACCAATGTATGCATATGCTAGGTCTGCAAACATAACATGATGGTGGAAGCAATAGAAATATTCTAAAATGTGGGTAACCTGCAAAATGCCTAAATGGAGAATCCATGGCATGAGTGCTTGCATTTTGAGGTTCTTAGAATATATATAAATTCAGCAATGATGACGATCCACCCTCCATTCTCCTCAAAACATGGACACTATTATTTTTTTTAACCATCCAAAACTCATGAGAAAGGGAGACAAGGTTTATTAAATTAGTTACCATCAAATAGTTCTTGCTATCAACCATTTTGTTAAACATTAATCATGGAAATTAATCATGTTTTATGAATGTTGAATTGTAATTATGGATATTACATATTAAATTCATAAATATGTTCACTGATGAGTTTTTGCAGGAGTGTTTACAGTAGGGATATTACAAATATGAAGAATCATATTCATATGTTCTGCCCAATTTTCCCTTAATGAAATCACACGCCTTTCATTCTCCTTCTCTCAGACAAAAGAGATTAATTATTCCTACAAAAAATTCTTCTCAAATCATTGTATTTGATATTATATATCACCCTTAACATAGGAATCATATCATACGTATGACAAAATTACACATAAATCTATCATTAGATTCAATATTCACATAGAGCTGAAGCTTTGGTTAATTCCAAATTAAATACAAATGTTGGAATTCTTCATTCACACATACACACAGATAACTCATTAATATAGTAAATGTATAAACACTCTTTCATTAAACTATTTATGTACATGCAAATGCTCGGACGCGTTCATTCTCTCTAAGTATTGATTTCACATTCATTTCGCCATTCTTTTCCTGACACTTACTCTCTTTTTATTGCCCATAGGCTTGCAATAGATAAAATTTAGAAACATCACATATTTTCTAGATGCTAAAATCACTCCATAAACCACCCATAAATCACTCTGCAAGTTAGATTTTCGAAATCCTAAAATCACTCAAGCTATCCCTAGAATCACTCCATAAATCACCCTTAAATCTCTCATGCTTTCTATGATTATTAAAGAAAATAGAATTATTTACAATAAGGAATTAGAATTCATTTTCCATGTCAAAACCCCCTATTTGGAGCTTTGTCTTCTAAAATATTTATTTTTTGAAAATTACTTGGAAATTGAGATTCTCCTACATCAAACTCCCAAGGTATAAAATTTATGACCTCTTGGTCATAAGCCTTTGACGAACCTATCCTCCTAGATCCCACATCTTATTTTGATGTTTTCCATACATTCTTCCTTCAAATATTCCATAATCAATTGGATGTTATTGTTGATTGTCTACTTCCTTTCACTATATCTTCTTTTGGGATTCTTGTTCATAAGTTCCCACAAATCATTTATCTCAATATCCAACTCATCCTTCTATTTACAAATGTTGCTCATTTATGACTGGATCTTCTCTTGCAGAAGAGTATCATAACTCTTATCCCACTCCGCTTCAATATACATCTTTCAACAGATGCTTAAGACATTTATATGCCTTCTCCACTATTGATTTACGAAATATTTACTATTGACAATTGTCTTGTTCAAAAGTCTCCATTTTGATTTCATCTTTCATTTCAACAATACTTTGTTGCATGAGTTTTCCTTTCCTTCACTAAAAATTATTGTCGTTGTTGTCCATAGTTTGTTATATTTACTCTTAATTTATGCTACTAATGTGTGGAATTTTGATATGCTCCTCCTTTTTAGTTGAATATGAAAACTATTTTTGGTTTTCTTCACCTATACCTCCTACTAGTCATTCCTCTAAATACCTCATTTCTTCATCAAAATCCTTAGAAATTAAATTTAAATGTTTAACTTGAGGTCTTATCCCATCTCTAAGAAATAGATTAGATTAGATTTCTCTAATTACATTCTCATGTGCATAATCACTTACCATGCCTATATTCTCATAATTAAATTGTAAATTATAATTTACCTCAACTTTCTCAAACGTTGTAAACACATCTTCACTGCTAAGCATGTGTGAACATTTCTCTTCTTTAGTTGCAATTTCTTCTCTTGGTTCAGGTCCTCTCAACAAATTTTCCAGCAACTCTAACTGATCATCATACTTCATAATAATTTCATGTAAAAAAAAAATCTTATCTTTCGTTTGACTGTCTCCACTAGTCAAAATTTCATTTTTTTTTGCACCAACAGGTCCTTGCAAGCATACTAATAATTTGATTTATGAATTGTACAAGATTCACTATGATTTTATTTAATACACAATTTTTCTTCATCTCCTCTAGTAGAAAAATTCTAATTATGTTCTTTAGTTATGCTTTTGTAAAGCATATTTCTATAATCTTCATCAATATTCATGATATATTTAGATGATTGTCCTTTTTCATTGTTTATGCAATCTGCAAGCATACTCAAACATTAGCTTTAAAAGCATAAGGCTTTTGTAGAATTATTTTATGCCTCAGACATCAAATTCTCATGTTAATCTAAACTTCTGAAATAGTTCAAAATATCCTCTGTAGACCTCCTCTAATTTTTCTCAAATCCTTTGAGCTTTTTTTCCTTCCCCTGAGCATTTTTGCTATGTCTCTGTTTTACCAACAACCAATTCCATTTCACTCTCCTCTATAGAGTCCATCCATATCCATGGTCTTCCTCGTATTTTTATAACAGTTCTCTCATCTCCTTAAGTTGTACTTTCACAACAACTATTTCTCTATCAAGTTTGTCATAGCTTGATTTCCTATGGCTTCCCTTAGAACTTTCATATGACCATCAATAGGCATACTCCTCTTTCATCTATGTGATTCCTCTTGCTCATTATGAGATGCACTCAAGATACTGTGACAAACTAACTCCATCAAGTTGTTTGTTGGGTCCCCATAATACTAGTGATTACCCCATTACTATTGTAGTTGTACCTCTTATTAATATTGTTGTTCCCCTATTGTGCCCATATTGTTACTATTGTACCCTATAGAAGCCCACTATTGTTATTATTGTGCCCTTACATTATTATTGTTATGTAGGCTTTGATTATGTTATGACACCTTAGACTCCTATATATAGAAAGGAGGTCTTTTCATTTGTATCATCCAAGAATTGTTCATTTATGTAATGTAAAGGAGGTTCCCCCTTGAAGAGGCTGAATTTCTAAGGCGTTGAATCTATCTTTATATCTTTTCTTGAGCTGGTTTCA
>APFE030822011.1:197369-270622 GCA_000404065.3 Pinus taeda
TACTATTGTAGTTGTACCCCTTATTAATATTTTTGTGCCCCTATTGTTCCCATATTGTTACTATTGTGCCCATTAGAAGCCCACTATTGTTATTATTGTGCCCTTACATTATTATTGTTATGTAGGCTCTGATTATGTTATGACCCCTTAGACTCCTATATATAGAAAGGAGGTCTTTTCATTTTGTATCATCCAAGAATTGTTCATTTATGTAATGTAAAGGAGGTTGCCCCCTTGAAGAGGCTGAATTCTAAGGCGTTTATCTATCTTTTCTATCTTTTCTTGAGCTGGTTTCATAACATTGTCACTAAATACCTTACTAAGATTTTACATTGCTTATTCTTCTTTGATGTTTCTATTGATACCGTCCTCTCGAATCTTCACCTAAGCACTCTTTTCTCTTCCAACTTACCTAGCTCATCTCTTTAATAACTTCACTTTTCCTCCTTATTTCCAACCTTCAACGGGAACATGTTCTTTGCTATAATTTTCCAAGAACTCCATATGGTCTTGATTATAGTCATTCCAATGTAATCATCCTCATCACTGCCACTTGTAATAAATGAATTCTTTCTCAATTTAGTTGAAAGAATAAAAGGACCAATTTTACCTATGTGTTCAACTTCATGTGAACATGCACAATGTTGTTGCAATTTCCTCCAATGTCCTTTCACATCCTTAGAAAATTCTTCTTTCATATTTTATTATCAAGTCCAACTTGTTATAGTTTCATTCCAGTAGACTTATTTCCAAATAAATTCATCATTTTTCTTACATAGAACTTCATCCATATAATCATCAATATAAATTCAAAATAAAACAATTTACCTCAATTAGATTTTTCAAACTTGAAAAGATGTGAGCTTTGAATTTCTCCTCCAAAGATAGTACCTTCTATGATTTCCTTTCCCAAAGAGATTACTATTTTTAATACCATTAAATGCAGGAATGTCCTAATTTTCTATGTCTTCACATTCTCATTAATACACTCATAATCCAATGGTATAGGAGCTATGATCTAAACTTCTCAAAAAAATATTACCAAAAAGACTTCCTCAATTACCAACATAATTCACTAATCAATGCTTCACCCATTCGTAGGTAATACAATGATTTCGCTTCCTCTTGTTTAACATGGGAACAAAATTCTCACATTAGGATCCTCCATTAGCATTAGTGCTTGAAGAAATTCCATAACTTGACATGGGAACGTCCAAAACATTTGACCCAAAGAATGTGGGTTACTAACATTTATAAAAATAACATTCCCCCCTTCCTTCTAAAGCTATGATGTATTGAAATAGAGCTCCCCTTTGACAACATAAGCAACCTTCTTCATTAAAATCGATCATGAATCAATATTTATGCCCATGTTATTCAACCAACGTGGCTTCAATTATAGATTTGCAATAATAAATGTATGCTTTAAATCACAATTCCCCTT
Source organism: Pinus taeda (assembly GCA_000404065.3). Classification (NCBI taxonomy): domain Eukaryota; kingdom Viridiplantae; phylum Streptophyta; class Pinopsida; order Pinales; family Pinaceae; genus Pinus; species Pinus taeda. The sequence continues at coordinate 198,814 of APFE030822011.1, forward strand.
TTTGAACATTAACCTAAGTCTTGAACTATATCACCTTTAACAGTTCCCCATTTCTCAACACCTACCAACCCCATCGATGAACACCATCATTTGATTCTTAACTTGACATTGAACACTTAACTTGACTGGTGGCTCTTTTTTCAAGATTTTCCTATGACTACGATATTTGCATATATTCCAAGAAGGTTTCATCCCTTCATCTTCTTGTCACATAGTGATTTCACGAATTCAGTCTAAGTCTACACATACTTCTGGAGACTTCTTCTAAGTCTCTTCTAACTTCTACAATTGGAATACGAAGAATCATATCTTTGTATATTATTCCTAATTTTCCCTTAATTAAATCTCGCCCTTTTCATCCTCCTCTCACACAATAGATATTAATTATGCCTACACAAAGTTCTTCTCATATCATTGTATTTGATATTATAGACAAAAGGAATAATGTCATTCATATGACAAGCTAGGCCATAAGCTTACAATAGAAGAATTTAGAAACATCACAAATTTTCTAGATCCTAAAATCACTCCATAAATTACCCATAAATCACTCCACAAATTATATTTTCTAAATCGTAAAATCACTGAAGCTATCCCTAGAATCACTCCATAAATCACCCTTAAATCTCTCATGCTTTCTATGATAATTAAAGAAACTATAATTACTTACAATAAAGAATTAGAATTCCTTCTCCATGTCAAAACCAGATATTCATAGCTTTGTATTATAAAAGAATTATTTTTTGAATATGACTTGGAAATTAAGATGCTCCTGCATCAATACCTCATGGAAAAGTTTTCAAAAATATAACCCCACCATATCCTACATCTACTTGTAAAATTCAATGGAAATCCTCAATACCCAATGACTTCCCATTTGTGTTAAAAAGGATGCAACAAAAAAAATCATATTTGTGAAATATATTTATAATCTGTATTAATCTCCAATCGAGAAATTTTGAGAGCAAGCATCCATAGAATCAAAAATCAAGTCTGACAAGTGGAAATAAGAGAAAATATGTTGAAAGAAACCATTAAACATGTCTTAGATCTCAATTGGGTTATCCTCGAGAGTCCCACTATCCTTGTAGAGGTCAAGAACACTATTAGCCACAACTTCATCTTCTGTAAGTTGAAGAAGGATTTATATCCCATGTTTCCCTCAAGAACCTATTGTAATAAGGTTTTGACACAATCCCTTATAGTAATATAATTCTCCTCCTTCCAAACCACAATAGCATGTTGACTTTCATCCTCTTAGAGGGTAATGTTATATAAGTTCCCCTCCAAGAGAATACACACCTCCTCATAAATGTTCCAATCATTTATGGGAAACATTAATATTGAATAGAGATAAAGGTTTGGAGTCCACCACATAGCCTATTGAAATAGAAGTCATAATAGGAAGGTGATATAGATTTATATTTGTATTCAACAAATCAACTTGATTTAGATTATCAAAAAAAGAGATACCATCATGTTGACGGTGCTAGATACTGCCAACATACATGGGTCTCCCTGATATAAGGTCCCAATTAGACTTCACAACATTTGGTGTAGGAGTCCTATCTGGAATATGGCCTAGCTTTCATTTAATTAAAGGTATGCCTTTACTTTGGCTATCACCACTAGAGAGAAGTGTGTGTGTGCCTTCAAATGACAAAGTGAGTGTGCCTTATGATAGTTAGATTGCATACGTATCAAGGTTCTTTCACTATGAATGGGAAAATAAGTGAGCCTCTAAGATAGAATTAATAGTACTACCCTAATGGAGACACAAATAGAAAGAGGAAGGCCCAACTAAAATCAAGCGATATATTTCACATAGATATGGCGATCATTATAAACATTACAACACAATTACAATAAGTTAAGCACCAAAGTCACTGAAAAACTTCAATTTCTCCAATACAGGTAAAAGTAAACATGAACCATAAACATTCAAAGAATAGTCTTAGAAAAATCCACAATCCATGTGTGAAACTATGCTGACCTAAAAAGGCTTCAATATTAAGCAAAAATTCCAAGATGCATAAATACAATGGACATCACTAGCTCCAATAGTGGAGCATTAGAGCCATTATTTTCTCCCCAAAAGTACTAACTCTATCTTTCTAATGCCTTGTGGGAGAAGCCAAGGTTAAAATTCCTTTACATGAAGAAATGAGGATCCTTTTATAACTTGAGGAACGACCTTTCACATCCTCATGACTCTTGAATTTCCATCTCCTAATGACCTTTGGACATCTACAACCTTTCAACTTCCAAATGACTTTTGGAATTACATATGACTTTTTGTATTACACATCTTTTGGACTTCCATGACTCTTTTGTCCATACATGACTCTTGGATTTACACTTATTTGTCTTTGAAATGATTACAACATGACATCATAACTTTCACACCATCATTTGATGAAGACATGAATTGTCACTATCGTTGGTGACTGGGACTAATAGTCATTGATAACATGGACTTTCTTTAGTGGTGACATGGTTTCCACTCTTATATTCATTCTTCATACAACTTTGATCATTGATTCATTCACCCTCTAAAGGGACTTTGATCTTGGATTCCTTAGGGTGCTTCGATGATCAAGTTTTTACTGTGTTTCTTTTTATTTGATTCTTGCTTTGTTTGTATTCTCTACCCAATATTCCTCATGTGTGCTTCCCATGTCTTTTCTGAGATACATGTGGTTGCAATCACTCATGAAAAGAAACCATTGGCCTAAAAATATCCTATTCTAACATGTTTTATGCATATTGTTTTTTCATTACTTTTCAGTGAAGGGACAATGAGAGCTTTTGGGTGCATTGGAACACTTTGAACGGTTGAAGGGATGAGAGGGAAGGTTTCATGGCTTCAGCATGCACTCATGTGCTCAAGGGAGAAAGAAAATCAAGGTAGGGCACATGGCACAAGTCCAAAGGATGAAAGAGGGCACTTCGGGCTTCCCAAGTGCATTTTGTTCTCAAAGGAGAGAAAGGGGGCACAAGGCATGCTCCCAAAGGTTGGAGGAGGAAGAATTCAAGCCTTCGATATGAGCTCATGTGCTCAATAGGCACAAGAGGGTGCACGACACAAGTCTGAAGGTTCATGGTTGATGATTTGTGCCTTCAGAGTGTGCTAATGTGCTCAAAGGGTACAGGATGGTGTGTGGCACATTGTGGAAGGTTGAAGGGTTGATATTAAGGCCTTCAAGGTGCACTCATGCGCTTGAGTATGGTGCAATTCTTCGAGCCGAAAGAGTGTGCACAAAGGAAGACTTGGTCTCTTAAAGGGAACAGTTCTGAACAAGGAGGGTGAAAGGGCTTAAGGAGTGAGATATATTCTCTTGGAGGGTGCATGGCACACTTTTTAACAACAAAGGATTCCTGATTAAGGAATCAGAGAGTGGTCATGTGCTCTTGGCCTCAATGGGGTTTCTTGGAAACCAAATATTTGTCTAAGTGAGGATGATAGGACAAGCAGTGAGCAAGATGATTTTAGACATAAAACCATGTGTGACTCATACCAACTCATCGCGAAAACTTAAACAAGCTTGAACAATGATAAACATACATCAAAACATAATTTGTACACATTTCCCAAGTACAATGAGTGAAGTGTGTGCAACATCGACCCAAAAGTGTCATTTTACAACAACAAAGATGTTACAACCATGAAATTCACGTAAACATGTTCTAACCAATGTGATGGCACTTGATACCATTCAAGGACATTTGAAACACATAGAATGACAATGAAATGACACTTTATTATCAAGGCAGCGATAATAGTAGGCTCCAAAATTTGAATGTAGTGAATTTTTGGAGGATGTTGTAGCAACACCAACACTTGGAAACACACTGTGCAGACTTCAACTTCTCTATCTAGGAATAGATTTCGGTTAAGGGTCATACCTTTAGGAATTATTGATTTTCTCGATTTCCCCCTTTCAACCCAGTTTTGTACATACAATCTCACTTTTCTATACTTGGTTGAACACACACAAATATACACCATATCACAATTGTTTCAATCTAGGAAAGCGTAATGTGCACAAAAAGTTTATGATATTTAGAATATGAGTTTTCATCTCTAGTGTTGCTCTTCTACTAGTAGCCTAGACAACACCCCTGCAGAGTTACCTCGGCGAAGTCACTTGCTTCACCTCCCTGCGCAGGAAGCCTTTCTCTTCATTCACCCTTTATTTATTTATTTAATAGAACTATGCATCGATATTTATTATTTTCAACATGTAGAAGAGTGATCCCTACTTATTAAGAGAAAATGAGGTTGCCCCTTCAGATAAGTTTTTTTTTTTTGACCTCTGATATTGGTTCTCACTTTAGATTTTCCCCATATCCCTTTTCTATTAGATTGGAGAATCGTTAACACACAAGTAGATTTACACCAAGTGGAGTAGTTTAGATACTGGCATAGATGTAAACCTAATAGGTTCCCTTAAGGTTCTCCTGTTGGATGAATCATATTTTCCTTCGAGTCTTGACTCATCCTATGGAAGTTTTCCAAATAAAGAAGGAGAACAACAAAAAGCCAAGCATTGTGGTTGTCACACTTATTCTTTATTATACCACAAAATCTTTACACTTTCATGGATGGTCTTATTTATGTAAAATGAACAACAAATATGGCACGAAAGGACACAACTAACATAACACACATATGACTAAGACATGTAGAAAAGAAAAGACAAAAAACAAATTGTACATGAAGCACAACTTGTAGTTACTATTGGAAGTAATGTTTAAATCCCCATCCATTTACAGGAAGGGGGTCAATCATACCATCTAAGGGTTTCATCTTGAAGGCATTATGGCTGATATTTTCTTTGATGGTAAAAGGTCCAATCCATAAATGTTGGAACTTTGAGTGTTTACCTTTGTCTTCGTGGGGTTTATCCCACTTTAGTACTAGGTCACCCACATCAAATCTCTTTGCCCCTGTAGACTCCTTATCAAACCATTGCTTCACATGGCTTTGATGAACCACACATATTTCCTTGGCTTTAGCCTTTCTTCCTTGAGTTTGAGTACAGTGTCTATATTTCTCCGAACCATAAGACAACGTCTAGCTTGTGACTCTTGGGAGAGTTGCAAGGCTAGAAGATACAAGTTCAGGGGAAAGCAAAATTCTTTACCATAAAATAGAAAGTACAACAAGGTTTTTAGGGAAGGCTTGGGATTACATGGTCATCACATAATGCAATAGTCAAAGAGTTATGCCAATTATTCTGCCCATAGAAAATGGTTTTCTTGATTATGCGGATAATATTTTTATTTGTCGATTCATCCAAACCATTTCCCTAGAGGTAATAATTAGATTCATGTTTTAAAACAATCCCATTTTATAATGTGAATTAATAAAGTTTTAATGATGAAAAGTAAGTCACATTATCAAATACAAGTGATGTAGGAATGCCAAACCTATTTATAATGTTCTACTATAAGAAGTGGATGACTTCCTCGTCATTTACTTGTCTGAGGGAAACTTCTTCTATTGTGTTGTAGTGTTTTTGGAGCACAAGTGTACCAAAAAACACCCCCTTAGTAGTGTATTGTTACTTGCAAAGGATCATAGTCAAAATTGGTGATGTTAGTGGACAAACTTAAATAAACACAACATTGTAAATAGTTGAAATAATGCATACATAAACATAAACTTAAACAAAGAGGTGCATGAACAAAACAATGATCAAATGGAGAAATCACATCAATAATATATGGAAAAATATCCCTTTATTGATTGTTGGTGGTAGAGGTTGAATACAATTAGAATCTCAGACACTTAAAGAGAATTCTTTGAGCTAGGGAGCTCAAAACTCCTCAACAAGGGGGTTTCCTTTCCTCAATCTCTTTGAAAGTTTCTGCTCTCTCTCAAAGAAGTGTGAAGACTATCCAAAGAGTGGATTCCTCTTCACTCTCTAAGATGTTGGGTTGTTTAGAAGAAATTTAGCCAACATGCTAGTGCTCTTCACTTCCTTGGTTTCAACAATGTAATGGTGGTTTGTTCAAACAACAATTTGGCCAGCATAACAATGTCTCTTCTTTTTGGCTCTTCCATGGTCTGTTTATATAGAGTTTTTGAATCCCTCTTCCCTCTATTGGTACATGTATGTTAAATACACATGAGTAGGACAAGAGGATTCCATTAAGGGCTACATTTCTCCAAGGTGATTCGAATTTGGTTGTACTAGGTCGATCTAGTATCAAGAAATTGGCTCCAAGTCTGTAGAGTGGTCCCAGGCTACTGAGTCATCTTTTATGCAACCATGCGTACATTTATTGAAGAAATCTACATGTAGTCTTAATTTATTTCCTTTATAAACTTTGCACCTTAGGAGAACTTTTTATTTTTCAATCTTCATAATGTATACAACTGGAAAAATTTCCACTTGTGCATTTCGTTGGAAAGTTTTAATGTCTTCTGGATTGTACTAGCAAGTGGATGATTTTTCGGTGTTAACAGTTGCCTCTTGATGTATGAGGTTAGGACAAAACGTATAACTGAAATACATCATGTTTTCATTTCCTTTGGAGAGTTTGATTAACTTTTCGAGAGAGAGGATAGATTTTTTCAGAGATGAGTAGAGAAGAACCCCTTGATTGAGTATGAATGATACCCATGCTATGGTGAAAAAACTACAATAATGGTGTGTCTATATGAGGTAGGTGTGTCCCATGCTCGTTATTATGGCTAATCAGAACTAATTAAAATAGTACAACAACTAATGTATGTCTAGTTAACGTGGTGGTTGTTGACGTGATGATAGTTGATGATGAAAATTGTTGACGTCCTCATCCTCAAGGGCACTTTCTGGTCAAATAGGTGAAATATTATTTTCCTATGCATATCTTGGTGAAGCACTTTGTTGATGGGTGTAAGTATTTTTTGACAGACGTGAAAAATGGGGGTGATTTTTTGATGAGCTGTGACCAAATGTGATTAGATACTGCAGGCCGGTGAGGGCCATGAAGTGTAAAAATCAGATGTGGATAGGAGATTTTTTTTTTTTTTTTTGAAAAACTCTTTGCACATTTGCTAAAAGAATAGGGGTTAGTTTGGATGTATAGCCACGGAGATGGGTGACCCATGATGATAATGACTTATGTGAAGGTGTAATGTATCTACTAAGGGTGGGGGCCCCATTGGTTGGTCTCCGTGTTGGGGGGGTGGGTGAAGTGGTGAAAATGAGCTATGTGATGCAGATGAATGGTAAGCCAAATGTCGGGCATGAAGGTGCATGATGAAGATGTTGTGGGACTCATCTTCGCATCTCTTTCAGTTTTGTCAATGGAGATATCAGGCTTCTGTAATGTACCCCAAGAGATGGTAAAAAGGGCGATAGATAGGGACATGGGGTCAAAAAGTCAATCATTTTCATTGTTGATTTGTCAATGTCAGAGAGCTTTCCTGGAGCGTTTCTTGTCATTGATGTTAGCCTGTGCACCATGGATTCATGCCATGAAAGACGAGTAAGAGCTTGAGCCCTAACCTTTGTGATTTTTAATTTGCCAGGTTAGGTAGGTTGTACAAGGGTCCCCTGTATGGATTTTTAGGGTCAATCTTAAAGGCCACATGGGCGAATCTCCTTGAGTCGCATGGTTGTTGCACAGAACAAGAGTTATGCATGAAGACCCTGTGTGAAACGGGTACTCAAACGCACGTTATGTGCATCTAAGTTATGGGTTTACATGACAAACCCTGTCGAGGTTCGTCACAACTTTCCCAATCGTTTATGTGTCAGGCGCACAATTGTATGGGATATAGGTGCATGCACCATGCACTGTTCTAAAGAACAAGTGCGCGCATCGTGTGCCTATTTAGGAAGAAGGCACACAATGGGCAGAAAACTAGTTTTATTCCCCCATTTTTATTTTTTTAGGACCTAATGGGCTCTCCTTTCTAACTTCTAGTATCCTTGGTGGCAGGATGATCTGGAGAGAGCAAGACTGGGATCCTCTCTGGAATTTTGTGTCGAAGGATGTTGGTGTGAGGCATCAACTAGTGTCATGGGGGTTGTTGAACCTTTTTTAGAACTTATTGGTCAGGTCATAAGACAGGTTCCTGCAATATATGGTTAGTTTATGGGATGCGAATCACCCGACAATGGTTATCTACCATACAGACCTCGTAATAGTGGCAGAGATTAACATCTACTTTGTTACCGGGTTGATGCCATGAGGGGAGGTGCTTCCTTATCCACTTCCAGGAGGGGATTTTGGCATGAGGTTTTGGGCTGATGGGAACTTCGATGTTGACCTTATTTCAGATGGTTACATGAGGATCACAGCGGTGGAGGATCTAGCCGAGTGAGAAACGCTGGCTATGATCGTTAGACTGGTGGGGTCAGCACCCCCAAACCAGTTCTTGGGGCTGCATATTTCGGTTTTGCGACGACTTCATGTGGGGGCATTCTTTGACTAGGCACGACTAGTGTGGTAGGGGATGATTTTGTAGCTTACTCAAGTTCATCGTTTGACACTAAAGAGCTTTGGTTACGAGAGTGTGATTTGCAGCATACTCTACGAGAGTGTGGTTGTGCTCTGCCTTGCTATTGCAGTACCAACGGGACCTCCTCGGGAGCTTCGCATGCGGTTTTGGGGATGGGTGATGCCACGGGAGGGTGGAGGAGTGGTGGGTCGGTACTAGACCAATGTGGTACATCATTGGCTTGAGTCCAACCCTTAGTTGATATTGGACTACCCGTACCATGGGGTTGATTTCCAGGGAGACCCAGAGATGGGGCTTCCTCCAGGTGCTTCCTGGGGACCATCAAGTATATTCTTGTTACTTCTACATTTGTATACATATGTGTTTTTCATGTATTTATGATTTATGATGATATTGACACTATGCTTTGTTTACGTGCAGATGTGGGGCTATAGGGAAGTCTGTTGACCTTTTTGGTTGGCCATGATCCTAGACACATGGGCATTTCAGGGGACGTGCCTATTCCTAAGAGACCCCGAGTACCAAGGCCACCACCTACTCCTCAGGATGGCTCAGAACAACTTCCATGGAGGCTTTGGATGGAGATTGGTGGGCCCTCTTGATAGGGGGCTATGGATACAGAGATATTGGTTGTCTGAGCTGAGGAGGCTGAGGCATGACAAGATGCTACAAAGGTGGAGTTATAGTAGTATCGTGACTCTTGGAGATGAGTAGAGACCTTGATTGGAGGTGTTCCCTTTCAGGGATGAGTTCACCTTCCAGAGCTTTTGGTTAAGACGACAATGTTCCTGGAGTGGTAGCATCGACCAACTTTGCATCGTATTTCTATGTCGATGGCTACAACAGGTCCCATCTTGGCTCTTGATGCACAAATGGTGCCACAAGGGCCCTAGGAAGACTGCCTATGTATTTTTGTTTCTTTTTCTGGTTGATATGATGTATGCACCAGGGAAATCACCCATTTATGAGGATCCACCCCTGTATTTTTGGTGACTTATCCTTCCTAGTCATGGGCTAGTGATTTTTGTACTCATATATATTTTTTGATGTATATATGAGGCTATTTTTTGTGGCTCTGATGATGTGATATATGCATCCATACTCCTTGGTGTATTTCTACAATTCTATTTCTAGATGTATCTTGTGTTGATGTTTTTATATATCTTGATGATTGCCAATTTAGGATTTGAATAGCGATGTGATCAATTATGATTTTTTTTTTTTAACTGAAACGGGTATTTTTATTTATAGAGATGGATGGCCGAAGCCAAATCAAGCATTACAATTCGCTGTTTCAAACAATACAATTCTCTCGTTTTACAAGAACGCCTTGCTCATTTAAGGAATAGTTGCCATATTCGATGCTCCTGCATTTATGTTGATCATGCTCTTTTCTAGAGTACATCCTGTATTTGCCAGTCTGTCTACTTCTGTGTTTAATTCTCTGAGGATATGGAAGATTTGAACTAAGGAGAAGTCCTTCAGAAATCTGTTCACTCTTGTAAGTTGTTTGTTTAGCACTGGATCCTTGAGCCCTTTCCTGTTTATTAGAGATTTTATCAGCAATTCTGAGTCTCCAAAGACTAAGACTTCCCTTGGGTTTCCTTTTCTGGCTAGTTGACAAGCTTTTAAAAGACTGAGAACTTCAGCCTGATTATTGGTTTTAAGCCCAAGTCCCCAGCTGAAGTCCTCTTTTCTCCCATTCGAGAAGTAAATAACCCCTCCTGCTCCTGACCTGCCTGGATTGCCTTTCGAGGCTCTGACAAAGAAGATAGTGCATTTTCCTTGTGATTTCCACCACTTCTGGAAACTATCCAAGGTGTCTCGAATCTGCCAATTTTCCTTATGATTTGGGCAAATGATTGCTGAAGGTCTCGACATGGGGGAGAAGCCATCTAGCCATGACCTTTCTTCATTTCGAAGGGAACTGTCTTTGACAATGGAGTGTCTCAAAGTTTCTAATAGAATTTTCTTGTCCTGCTCCACAACATTATCAGCAATCATTTCTTTTTGGTTGAAGACAACTTCGTTCCGGGAAAGCCACAGCTTCCAGCAAACATATTTTGGTGCTGCAATCCACACCTTATGCCAAAGAGATTTGTCAGCGATGTTGAAGGGGTATCGAGCTTTCCAAGACGAGAACATGTCTGTGATCGAACAATGTGCTGGGGGTCTCACAATCAGACCTGTCAAGAAGCTAGTCTAGGCCTTCTGTGCATACTCACAATCGATGAACATGTGGACTGAGGTTTCTTTGCAGAACACACATCGATGAGGACCAACTATGTTTCTTCTGCACAGATTATCTCCAGTCAGGATTTTGTTGTGGAACAAAGTCCAAAAGAAGAAATTGATCTTGGGGATGCTGAAGTTTTCCCAGATCTGATTCGACGCTGTTTCTAGGTGCGGAGAGTCCTTTTTTCCTTGCATCTGTAAGTATCCTTGTCTGGATGTGTACACCCCTGTTTTTCCCCATCCCCATGAGTCTTCCTCGTCCTTATGCACAGGTGTAAAGTCTGTAATTGCATCTGTGAGAGTATTTAACTGATTTTTTAGATGCGCTGGAATGTTAGGCAATGTCCAGCACTGCCAATTGCCTTTGTTATCCCACTCTGCTATATCCTCGATTTTCCAGATTCCTTTTGAACTTAACCAAGCTCTTAAATCTACAATTTCATTAATAGCTAAAAGTGGAGGGTGACCCATGATTTGATCTCTCCACAGCAATGTATTTTTTCCATTCCCTGGAATTTTATACAAATGAGTTCTAAAGAAATCGATCCCTTTACAGCAGATCCTCCAAGCCTGCGTTCCTCTAGGAGAAAGCGTTGGATTGAAGGAGGTGATCGATTGATTTTTGAGATACTTGAGTTTTAAGAGCTGGCTGACAAGATGCGTAGGCTCGGTTAATAGTTGCCACAGAAGTTTACAGCCCAAGGCTAAATTTGCTTGATGGGGGTCACAAATTTGGAGTCCGCCTTCGGCGATGGGACGCTTCACTGTTTCCCAATTAATTATATGAAATCGATTGATGTTTCCCTTCCCACTGTTCCACAGAAAATTCCGCATTAGACAGGAGATTTGATCTATGATTTGTCTTGGAGCCATCAACAGAGAGGCTTGGAATGTAGGCAAAGCTGAAAGCACAGATCGAATAAGAATGAGCTTGCCACCTGTGGTGAGCCAAACGCCACCCCACGCTGCAATCATTTTTTTGAACTTTGAAATCACCTCCTCCCACAAGTAATTGCGGTTGGATCCCATCGTCAAGGGGAGACCGAGATACTTTATTTTGTCCCACGCTGCATAACCTTTGAACCCCAATTCACTGGCAATCCTTTCAATTGTTTGTTGATCTGTATTCCATCCATAAATAGCACTTTTCCTCTCACTGATTAACGCTTCGGAGATGCTGCAATACTTTTGGAGAATGGTCTTGAAGGAGTTATAAATTCTCATGGAAGCACCCCCGAGCAGAAGTGAATCATCAGCAAAGAGCGCATGATTCACTGGGGCTATGCCTTGCACAATTCTTATCCCAGGTATGGAACCAATTTGTTTCTCCTGAGTCAGCTTTCTGCTTAGTGAATCAGCCATCAGAATGTAGAGAAAGGGAGAAAGAGGGTAGCCCTGCCTCAGTCCCCTGGTGGCTAAAAAGAACTCAGCTGGTCTACCATTCACCATTGGGGCGATCCAGATGTTTTCAATGCAAGCTTTGATGAGGTTTATGAATTCCTGATTGAATCCAAAGGCTGCAAGAACCCTGAACAGGAAAGAACGATTAACTCTATCAAAAGCATTACACATATCCAGTTTGATAATCATACCTTGTTCTTTCCGTGTTTGACTGGAGTGGAGGGCTTCTTGGATTTGAATGACATTGTCTAGGATTTGTCTGCCTTTCAAAAATCCTCCTTGGGCCGGAGAGATGAGCTTTTGGAGAAGGGGCTTAATTCTGTTAGCCAGTAGTTTGGCCACGATCTTGTAGGATGAATTGCAGAGTGAGATGGACCTGTATCTATCAAAAGAGCCTGGGTTTGTTTCCTTGGGGATTAAAGCGAGGAAGGTGGAGTTTATTCTTCCTCCCACTTTTTCCTTCCTCAAGATTCCTCTTATCATTCTGAAGAGATCAGATTTTATTATCTCCCAGCAAATTCTATAAAAATGAACTAAGAATCTGTCAAGTCCTGGAGCTTTGTCTGGTTCCATGGACTAGACTATATTAGTTATCTCTTCTTCCGTGACTGGGCTCATCAGAGAATCATTATCTTCCATGCTGACTAAATTTGGAATGGTTGTGAGAAACTCTACTGCATCCTCCTCATTCCCATTTCTTTCCGCACTAAGGAGGTTCTGAAAATGGTTTACAGCTGCTTCTTTGATTTGAGAAAATCCTTTATACACCTGACCGCTAGTGATGGTAATTTCTACTATATGGTTACGTGAGAGGCAAGCCCTGCACTGTCTATGGAAGTATGTGGTATTTCTGTCCCCAGATTTAAGCCACAGACTTCGAGACTTTAAGCGCCAATGTTCTTCTTCATTTCTAAAAGAATAGTATGCATTCCTTTGGGCAGATTTTTCATTGGCTAAGTCTGTGGGAGAGAGATCTTTCTCCTCCATTTCGAATTGTATTCCTTCCAACTGAAGAACTGCCTCCTTCCTTTGCCTAGTGGGGGTTTGCATGGATTTCTTCAATTATGATTTTGATCTCTGGGTGTTTGTGTAAATGTGCTTTGATCAAAATGTCTAACTAACCTTTGTGCGTGCAGATATTTACAAAAGGGGCATGGATCGCGGACTTGGAACATCCTATTTAACTAGGATACTACAAGCTGGGAATCAAGGAATACATGCAAGTGACAGATACCTAGGTGGTGGGCATGGACCAAGAGGCCTATGGCAGCATCATATTATCCTTGATTGTTGGTGGATGACCTAATACAAATTCCATTGAAGAGACAAGGTGTTCATTCAGGAGAGTATATGGCCCATCCTACAGTAGTGAGATTTTGTGACCATCGAGACGCGCCGTCAGTGAACCCATGGTGATAAGCTGGCGGAAGATCCATCTGTAGAAATGAGAAGAGAGAGAGATTTTTAGAATACATCTATAATGAGGTGATCATCATAAATAATAAGTCATTGTACATACATGCTTACTCTAACATTTTATGGATGAAATTTTTTGAGGTAGAGACCATTGATGGGATTTTTTAGGCAAGTCGCATCAGTATCTGATAGTATGTATGCCCCCTTGTGAAGGCAATGCTTAATGATGTATGATCCCTTACAAAGGGTTTTGAACTTCATTTGTGCTATGGGAAGGGTTTCTCTGAACTGTTTTGGAGCTAACTGCATGGATTGTATTGAGGAGTGGTGCTACTCATGACGTAGTATGTTGATGCCTCGTTGTTATTATGTAACAAGATACCTTGTGGAGGTATCCATCTCTGGGTAAAGGTCTTTTCATTGCGTGGACTATTTGTGTGGATTGTTTTTAGTTCTTCTTTTTCTGCACTGAACCATTTAAGGTACTGACAATTCCTTGTGTGGTGGAATTGAGAGCATATGCGACAATAACACTGCATAATTTTCCCTTGGTTTGAGAGGTGCTTATAGGGGATGTGGACTACTAAGCGGAAGATATCATTGAACCTACTCAGTTCGCAACATTTATTTATAAAATGATTAGGTTTGTCACATAATGTGCATGTAATGGGATAATTTATTTTCCAGATGGTTTTTTATTGCTTTTGTCTTAGTCTAGAATGGTGATGGTGACAAGAGGTGAAATGGCGGGGGCCTAACCATCTTTCATCCTCAAACACACATAGGACATATAGGGGTCCTTCTTCGCCAAGTTGGGGGATGGGTTCAATGGATTTCATATTTGAGTCTAGTAGATAGGGATTTTCCTTTACGAAGTTACATATGAAATTCGTTTTTTTTCCAAAATTGAGGAAGGTGAGGGCACCTCGTTTTTTTATTGTTCTCCTCGAATATAGTGCATATATGGTATTGATGGCTATATTTTCTTCTTTGGTCTTCCTAGGTGGTGGGGCGAACTTGGTAACATGTCCATAATTATGGGAACCAGTCTACCGGATGGGTAGGGTAATTGTTTATAGAACATGGTAAATTAGAGGGGTGGAAATACAGCTTATTTTACCTTCGTGTGTTGTATGCAAGTGCAGAGATGGATGATGCATCTTCCTGTATGTAGAAGATGTTTTGACATTTATCATTATGTGGAGGTGGGGTTGGTGCTATGGGATCTTTTCTATTGGCTTGGATGAGACCTTTTAGTGTCTCTTGGAGTTCAAGGAAATTCGGACAATGATGAGTGTAGTGTCTATATTTATCACATATGGCGCACGCATGGTTGGTGCATACTTCTTTTTATGCAAGGGTGCAACTTTTGCTCCTTTTGGTGGAGCTAGGGTTACCAATGTTTTAGAGACATTCATGATTATTTTTATCTCATCTATTTCGGGGCGTATATGAGTTGGGTGCCCGAATTCCTCACATAACGCATAGGGTTGCATGGGTTTGGAGGAGTTGGAAGTTTCTCCTTGTTTACCATTTTGTTTCACTTTTCTGACAGCTCCAATTATGGTAGGTGTAGGATGGTTTTGAGTAGGGGAGGTCCTCTGAAATAGAGGTATAGGGAATATCCATTCCTACATGTGTCCTGACTTAGCTGAGACAGTCATGGGGATTAGGTACCAAACTGGTATTGCGAGAGTCATATTTGGTAATGTGCGGGTTGCCATGGATTGGTGTGAGACGAACCCAGGTGGGGTACATAAGAAGGGGGTTTGCATAATTACAGGAGGTAAAGACCTGACTTCTTCAGTTGTAGGGGGTGGGGTGTCTGGAACTGATTTTGGTATTTGGGCGGTGTTTGATGAAGTCATCATGCACACCGGTGCTTCGATATTTGGGACAAGATCTTATATTACTAGAGGGTCTCCTGGGAATGTACCTAGGAGGTTTGATAGCTTAAACTAGGCTCGACTAAGCTCAGTGTAAGTAGTGACCTCCTCTTGGGATACTAGGGGAAACATGCCATATGGTGTGGGTGAAGTTGTCTTCTCATAGTACATGAGTTGATCAATGGTAATGACCTTCCCATCATGGGGGAAAATCATGATTCTAAACATCAACGAGGTGAGTGTGAGCATTTCATACATATAGCTTTAGCGTAGTAGGATGTTGTAATCCAATTGGGCATCAAGTACTTCAATGTCTATTAACACAGCTTTTCCAGCCAACTTAACTGAAACACTTGGTTATAGACCAATGGGAGTAGAAGGACATCCATCGTATGCTTTAAGTGTTATGTCAAAAGGCTTAAGTTGAGGGGATCCTAATTTTTTCCAAGCGAATTTAGACATGAGGCATGTGGAAGCCGCTTCGTCAATGATGCAATGATGGATATTGATATTTTGGACTGAGATAGGGATTTGGAAAGTGATGCCTGAGGGCAGTTGTGAAGTAGCTTTGTCTAAGTCAAAAACCATGAGGCAGGAATCAGATGGGTCGATTGTGCCTAAAGTGGAAAGTAGGGCTTTCTGCTGGGTTGGTCATGTCTGCAGGACTTCAAGCACTGACATAACTTATGGTGATTCAGCTAAGTACTCGACTATGTTGTAATTATGGGAAACTTTTGAATTGGGCCTTGTGCATCGTAAAGGTCCTTTAACCATTTTAGGCATGACACCTATGGAAGGTTGAGTGATGGTCAATGGTCCAGTAGGTATGGTCGTATTTGAGGTGGATGGATTGGGCTCTGATGGAGTCTCATAAGTTTCATTCCTCATTTGTAAGAGGATGTCCTCTCCTGTCATGAAGATATCATGGTTAGGAATATTTTTGAGGTTCCCTCCAGATGGGTGAGTTTGGGAAGTTTTTTGTTGTGCGTTAACAATTCCCTAGTGCGGGAAGGGTTCCTGCATGACTACAGTTAGTTGGCCACTTTTCCCCCTACTGTCTTCTATTCTTTTCAAATTAGTAAGTTGAGGATAGTGATGGGTATAATGGTCGTACTCTCCACAGATATCACATGCATGATTAGTCCAGAGACTAGTATTCTTTCCCTATTTCTACGAGTTACTAATGGTAATACCCTAGTTTTGGTTCTAATTGGGGTTATCCCTTCCTGGTGTCATTGGGGGTTGTTGTTGATTGCTACCTCCCCACTCAGGTTCTCCCTTTGGCTTATTTTTAGTTTTTCCCTGATACCATTAGAAGGATTAACCAAATTTGGTTGTTCTTCTTATTGATGCGGTGAAGTGAGATATGGTTGCACTATATTCACCCATGCATTATTTGCTTTGGCGAGATATTCTGTTGCGGTGTTGGGAAAGGAGAATATTGGTTCTCTAATGCTTGGTTAACATACTAGTTCGGGGGAGCAGATGTCTTATCCGTACTCCAAGAGGAGTATTTATTTCCCCGAGGGGGATGATACGAGCCCCCTTGGTGTTGGTTAACCCTATGGACTATATTCTGCAGAGATGTAGGTTGACCATTATAATACCTTATATTTTGCAATGGTGGTGTAACATCATATGATGGGTCATTAACTGGATATGCAGGGTATTGAAAACTATTGTTGTGATGTTTTTGGGATAGGGCCCCAATTAGTCCATCAGCAGTATTGGATATGGTCCGAGATATGCATAGTTTGTGTTTGTTTGAAGTTGGTTAGGATTTCCAAACCTTAATCGTGGCGGACTAGGCGTTGCAAGAAAGTAAGGAAAGCATTAAATAATGAGCTAAAGGTTCCATGAGACACAGAGGGCTGGTCTATATACAACTTCGTGGGTGGGCATTGTTAGGATGTGTTGAAATAGCCATAATCTAATAGTATCTTCTATGATACTATTAGACGAACACCACAGGTGAAATGTCATGACGTGGTTCCCTGGGCCTTTGCCCCACTTTCCCTCAAACTTTGGAATATCCAAAGGGATCTTTGTGGGTATAACTGGCCAATTTTGGCCATGTTCGATCGAGTCATTAGTGAGCTTGCTTAAGTTTGGGAGATTTAAATAAGCTAAGAATGAGATCTATGCATTACCTTCCATCGCAAAATGATTTTGGACATCTATATGCAATGGAGTCCTCTGTGGTGATGTCACGGGAGGATTACCCAGATGGGTATCTCGAGGACTGTCCAAAGGAGAGGTGTGTGTGCTCCCAAAGGGGGTAGTGTGTGGGGATCCTTCAAGAGTGGTGAAGGGTGTACTTTTTCGAGAAGGAGTTCCAAGCAAAGTTGCAACAATAAAGGAAGATCCAATAATGGTGTTTGAGTGATGTCCTCTTCACCTAAATGGTGGGAGTCCTTGTACACCTCCCATCAATGTGGGGAGGTTCAAAAAAAGCCTAGACCAACGAGGAGCCGTGGGGTCCCCTATGGTGTCGATTTAGATTATGCACTACTTGGTGTTTGGTGAGGAAAGGGGATAAATACAATGCAATTGGATCGCATACATAAAGCAAAGTGAAAATATAAATGGTTTATTTTCCTTTAATTAAATTATGTGACCAAGCAAACAAGAAAAAAGGGTTCTTGTTTGTTGCGTATGATAAAGAGTCATATGAAGACTTAATCATCTTGTCCACTCTTAAAGTAATTGGGCCTTGCAGAGATAACATTTGATGGGTCCCAGGGTAATGTCCCGAAAGAACTGGTGATGCCTTCTAGCAATCGAGGAATCAATCAAGGTAATGGTAATGAGGCTCAAGTGCTGCTTGCACCGTCACCTATAAGGAAAGGATTCCCTAGATTCGGTCACTAGGTACTGTCGTCCCACATGAGCATTTGATTCTTTATCTTCTTGGTAATCAGTTACCAATATCGAGTACTAGATAGGTCAGGTAGCCCCAAATATTATCACATGAACTAGGTCTAAGTCGAACCCCCTCTGAATATGGTCTCTATCATTCTCAAGTTTTCTTTTCCGTAGGATGATTGAAGGATTTTTTAAGCTCCCTAGAAATTCAACAAATATGTTTCAATGGTGAAGCATGACCATGGCGGCTTATAGGATGCCTATCCCTAATGGTCCTAACCTGAACTATAATTTTTTTGGTGGCCTTTGTGGGGAAATTTAATTTGTCCAAGTCATGGTTGTTTTTAAAGAGGCTTAATTCACTTATGGTGTCACTTTGTAAGCCAAAATAGACTAAGTAACCAAAGATCCAAAAGATGGATGATCTTTGAGTACAAAGTGTATGGAGGCTTAGTGTGTGATGCAAGTGAGCATACAAAGTGTGATAAGGTTTGGATATGTGATGATCCTTTTCAATATCCTTCTAATAACACTAAGTGTTGGTTGTTCCTTGCATGGAAAAAAGAAATTTTTTTTGTGCCTTATAGACCACTTACCTTTTTCCTATTAAGCTATGTGGATTTTAATAAGGCAGATCGAAATTAAAATATTTTCGAGAAGGTTTTCAAATGCAATCCCAATTTCATCTAGGAGACGCAAGGGAAGTAGGGATTACTTACTTTCTCTAGTAACATTTTCTCCTCCTCTCAAAAAAATGCTTTGGTTAGTAGTAAGATTCATGGATAATGGGCCACTTACTTGCTTCACTAATTAAGCTAATGTGATTTGTAAACAAAATTGTGAAATACTTTGAAAACATATGTGGATTATGGCCACTTACTTTCTTCCCTAATTAAGCTATGTGGGTATTTGTTGCAAATAAAAAGAAATATCTAATTTCTTGATGAATTAGGGTTCATTCAAGAAACCGAGGGTACTGGACAGAAAACACAGAATGCGAAGGAAATTCACTAGAGGATGCCAATCACTTGAGAAAACTGAAAAATACAAGGCTTTTTTGTTGCTTTTTGTCTATCGTGCGTGTTTGGTAGAAACAAGCGCATGCTTTGTAATTTTTGCAGAAACAGATGCACGCTTCATGTTTGTCAGAGAAAAAAGCACGTGGGTGAGAAAGTTTTGAAATTTTTTCACTTCCACGGGCTCAGAACAGATCCTGGGGGCCTGTAAAAAATCCAAGGAGGTGAGGAGCGCCTTGAAGGATGTTTGTGTAGAGAAGAGATCCTACAAACCATCTATAGATTAATGAAAAGAGATCAGTATGGTCGTCATTCCTGTTGTAGTATTTTTGAAGCACAAGTGTACCAAAAAACACCCCCTTCGCAGTGGATTATTACCTGCAAAGGATCATAATCAAAATTGGTGATGTTAGTGGACAGACCTAAGTAAACACAACATTGTAAATAGTGGAAAAAAGGCATACATAAACTTAAACTTAAACAAAGAGGTGCATGAACAAAACAATTCTTAAATGAAGCAAACACATCAATAATATATGGAAAAATCTCCCTCTATTGATTGTTGGTGGTAGAGGTTGAATACAATTAGAATCTCAGACACTTGATGAGAATTCTTTGAGCTAGGGAGCTCAAAAATCCTCAGCAAGGGGGTTTCCTTTCCTCGATCTCTTTGCAAGTTTCTCCTCTCTCTCTCAAAGAAGTGTGAAGACTCTCCAAAGGGTGGATTCCTCTTCACTCAGTAAGACGTTGGGTTTCTTAGAAGAAATTTGGTCAACATGTTAGTGCTTTTCCCTTCCCTGGTTTCAACAATGTAATGGTGGTTTTTTCAAACAACAATTGGCCACCATAACAATGTCTCTTCTTTTTGGCTCTCCCATGGCCTGTTTATATAGAGTTTTTGAATCCCTCTTCCCTCTCTTAGTACATGTATGATAAAGACACATGAGTAGGACAAGAGGATTCCATTGAGATCTACACTTCTCCAAGGTGACTTGAATTCGACTGTACTAGGTCGATCTCATATCAAAAAATAGGTTCCAAGTGTGTAAAGTGGTCTCGTATTTTTGAGTCATATTTTCTGCAGCCGCGCGAGCTTTTGAGAATATGTCGCACGCGCACATTTATCGAAGAAATCTACACTCGGCCTTAATTTATTTCCGTTATAAACTTTCGACCTTAGGAGAACTCTTGATTTTTGAATCTTCATAATGTATTCGAGTGGAAAAATGTCTACATGTGCATTTTGCTAGGCACTTTTAATGTCTTATGGATTGTACTAGCAGGTGTACGATTTTTCGGTGTTGACACACTAGGTAAAATAATGTATTATTGTTAGGATATATCATTGTTTTTTTTATGAGTGAGGAAATATTTCTCTGATAACATTCAGGCCCCATTGTTGGAGTGGTTCCTCAACAACTGCTAGTAGTAGTAGGGAAGTGGACCTTTGATCACGACTGGCACATCTCTAAGAAGCTTGGCATTTGAGGACACAGGCATGAGAATATTTGAATAGAGTGGGACAATAAATATCAACCCTCATAAATTTATGTGTTTTCATTTCACCCACATAGTGGCCACCTATTGGTCCATCGTGCAAGTATCTGAGTACCTTCTTTGTATCCTGTGGCTCAAGGCATCTTAGCAAGACACCATTGTGGTGCTTCTTGAAAAGTACTCTGTGAAATAATTGATAAGATAGAAATTTTAAATGGATTTCCTTCTTCTATTTATTTGATAAGTGCGTGGGAAAGGTACCATGCTCTAGGAATTGTCGTAGAGTTGAATACCTTAGCACTGTAGGTGTGGACTGAGGAACATCTTCAATATTGTACATTTCTATCTCCTACTCCCAATCTGAAAGATCCTGCTCAGGAGTGTCTCTTGTGTTGACTGCTAGTGTACAAAGGCCATGACCCTTTATGGTTTGAACTCCATATCATATTCTTGTAAACAAGTCATCCAGTTAGCCCTCTTCTCACCCAACTCTTGTTGCGCTAACAATGTTTTAACTATTGGTTGAGGTACAAAAATGATCATGTGATTTTTAATAGATAGGGATTGAAAGATTTAACTTGCTTGTGTACAACATATTCTTTTTTTCAATGGTACGATAATTCAATTATGGCCCTTGCAAACTAGTTCTCATAAAAGTGATGGGTCACTCATTTCCTTCAACATCCTTCTAAGTCAATATGGCCACAATCGACAAATCTGAAGCAAACGTATAGAGCAGGAAATAGTTTCCATAGTCTAGACTAAATAATGCAATGGAATTAGCAATAGCTTGTGTGATCTCAACGAAAGCGTCCTTCTCCCATTTATCCCATTTGAGTATATCATATTTCTTAATCATCATCTGTATGGGCTTGACTATATGAGAATAATCAGAGATGAATTTTCTCAAGAAATTATTTTTCCTAATAAACACTGCATGGCCTTCTTGTTCACTAGGAATGAGATCTATGTAATTGATTTGACCCTCTCGGGATCAATTTTAATTCCACTCTTTACAATGATGTGCCCTAAGAGAATCCCTTCTGACACACTAAAGATGCTTCTCTTGGGATTAAGAGAAATCCCATACTTTCGGCATCTCTTAAATATCTATTTTAAATGGCGTACATCATATGCTCTTGTTTTGGAAAACATGGTAACATCATCCAAATAAAAAACAACACTCTTACTGATAAGGCCGTGGAAAACGATGTGCATCGCTCTTTGAAAAGTAGTGCCATCATTGATAAGCTAAAATGGCATCCTCTTAATAAAATAAAATGTTCCCCTTTTGGTCCTAAAAGTAGTTCTTAATTGATTGAGTTATACTACTAGCAATTAATTATAACGAGAGAAACCATCTAGTAGCTGAAACATCTCAAAACCAGATATTGTTTGAAGGTTATAGTTCCATGGATGGCGCTAGGTAATTGTCTTTACTAGAGCCCGGTTGAGATTTAAAAAATCAACACATAACCTTATTTCATTAGTTTTTTTTCTAACTGGGACCAAATTGGAAACCCAAGTGGAATGTCTGACTTTGAATATGATCTGAGTGTTCAACAACTTTCGCAATTCCTTCTATGTGAGCGGTTCTAGCAATGGATGAACTTTTTGTAGTTTCTATTAGAACAATTTTTCCCATTCTTTTATAGGAATGACATGTTGGATAATGCGAGTATCATATTTCTTTAAATCATTGTATCTTCATGTGAACAAATCATGGTACTATTTGAATAAGAAAATAAAATCATGTTGTTCTTCTGGTGAAAAACATGTACTGAGGTTCACATACTTCAGATCTTCTTGAGTCCCAAGATTGACTTGTTCAGATGATAACTTTGAGCTCTAATTCTTTGTGTTGATCGGTCCTCTAAAATGGTTCTGCGGGTCATATAACTTCTCTATAGACACCACACCCTTAGGTACAGTGTTTCCTTTCGTTGCATTGGATGCATCTTGGAAAGTCTAATCATTTTGGATTGCAGATTACTGTGGTGTAGTTTTTGAGAGGAGTTCAGATTTTCCACAGTGCTCATCTTTTATATGGTCGACGTTTCGAGTCTAAAACCAGACTCATCATCAGGACAAATGTGTGGAGAAAAGAAGGAAAAATGATAGGTATAAATATGATTCAAATACTCTGTGATATTTTTGGTTGTGTAACCTGTGTTTAATGTAGGCAAAGGTAGGAGTAAGATTTGAATCCCTACATTGCTTTAGAAAGTGAAGATCAACTTCTTTTCTCCTTATTTTAACCCTAGTTTTTTCGAGATCACGAATCTCTTTCCAAGTATCCCCTCCGTGCAGGGTAACTATTTTGGATCACAGAGTATTTGAATCATATTTATACCTATCATTTTTCCTTCTTTTCTCCACACATTTGTCCTGATGAT
This sequence comes from Pinus taeda, assembly GCA_000404065.3. Classification (NCBI taxonomy): domain Eukaryota; kingdom Viridiplantae; phylum Streptophyta; class Pinopsida; order Pinales; family Pinaceae; genus Pinus; species Pinus taeda. Next base: position 221,987 of record APFE030822011.1, read on the forward strand.
GAGTCTGGTTTTAGACTCGAAACGTCGACCATATAAAAGATGAGCACTGTGGAAAATCCGAACTCCTCTCAAAAAGTCTAATCATGCTCATCCTCATTTATGGAAACATCTTTGAATACATACACATTATCTGCAAAGTGCAGTATCTATTAGTCGTCATTGAAAACATGTAAATTAGTGATGTTATCTAGTACAAACGTTTTTTATATAATTTCAATAGAAAAATCATTTTTCAATGGCAACATCTGAGTGGTTTCATTTGATAATGCATCTGATGTATCATCTATAACGCTAGGAATAAAAAATAATATTTAAATATTTAAAATGATTAATTAAACGCCACACCTCTTGTGAGTAGTTTTTAAGATCTGGTGAAACATAATGTATAGTATCTCCTACTCGATGAGTGACCACCTCTGAGTCATCGATTACGTTAAGAATCTCTACCTTCATGTCAATATATTTCTTCAATCCAAGTATAAGTGCTCAATATTTGAAAATATTATTAGTACACTTGAACTCCAGAGGGCATGAAAGGATATGCTTCTTGTTGCATGGGTCTGTGAGAACACAACTACATCTAGAGTCATCTTGCATCTTTGAACCATCAAAATATAAATTCCAAATATCATTAGTTACTGTTGGGCCTCAAAATAGTCCTTATTCTCACTCCATTATTCACCAATACCTTCACATTACTTCCATATTACCTTCATGTCACCTCCATTCCACCTCCACATCATTACATTTACCTCATCATTGGTTATAACTATGCTTTTCCAAAGTTATATTCTTAAAATTTTAAAGTGGATTTATGGTAAACTTAAAAAAATATGCTTTAAATAGCTAACAATTAAAATGAGTTTGTTGACATGTGTAGGACAAAGGAACTTCCAAGGCATCCCTTATTGGCACTCCATGTTCAAATCGAATTTGAGAAGATCATGAACCTCATGGAGAAGATCATGGACCTCATGAGGAGATCATGGAGGATAGGATTATTTCAACCATTGGTTGAGAAATATGTGGGTAAAAGGAGGAATAGTGGGTCTACATTTATGAGTTTGTTATCATAGTTTTTGTATAAATAGGAGTACCTCCTCCATTCCAAAGGAGAGGACTCTTGGAGCATGTATCCAACTTATGATGGAATAGAATAAAGCTTCATTTTACATAAATTTTCATTATATAGTTTTAGATATAAATTGTGTTAATGCAATATATGAATTTATGGAATAGCTTGTCACTTTGTTCTTAGGAGAACTGAGCTCACTCTGAAAAAGATCAAAGGAACATTTTATTTCATAATAGATCTTATTTCATTGCTTAGATGTTTGAGGATTTGTTTGTGATTGATGAATGAGTTTTAAATTAAAATCTTATCAGCATATGAGGGAACAACCAAGGGTCTAAGTTAGGCTCTCCCTCTATTTGATTTGCATGATAGTTTTAATTCATTCTTTTACTTTTAAGTTTCAAGTTATTTCATTTCTTATGCTTATGAATGAATCTTAGTTTAGTTTGGATCAGTATACGAGGGGACAATCAAGGGACTAAGTTAGTCTCTCTCTCTATTTGAATTTGAACAACAATTAAAATTCATTCTCTTGTCTTTATTTCAAGTTTCTGGTTTTATGTAATCAATGATTTCTGTTCAATCTATAATATTGTAGGGAAGGACAACCAGGAAATCCTCAATTAGGAGCCTCTTCCCTTGCATATTATATTGAATCATAAATCATTTAGTTAGGCATAGAGTTAGTTGCCTAATCCTGCATATATTTTGTTGGCATCATCACAAGCTTACGAGTTTCCTTGGTTGATAATTTAATGAAAGCAATTTAAGCAATTAAGTTGCCCAATAGTTACTAAGCTATTTCCTATACTACTATTACTACTATTATTATGTACATCTATATTACATGATTCATTTGCACCAGTTGGAGAAAAAGGAAGGAGATCTAGTTGTGTATCTGGTGGAACGGGTGATGGTTGAGCCTGATAACACTTGAGGTTACTTTCAAGGAAACGATTCCCAAAGATCAACAAAAGCAACAAGATCATTGTGGCCCTCGAGTGGTTTCATGATGTGTTTCATATATGTATCATTTTCCACCCAAATATTGTTATTATTTCCCCTATATGGAAGCAATAAATGTCACTAGTCTATCGTAAAATACCCTTGTAATTTGCTAGACTAGTCTCTGTTGAGGAGTACACCATAGGCTTATGGAATTTCCACAATTACAATATGTATACATCGATGAACTTGGTCATATTTTCACAATCTAATAAGCACATTATTGAGTTCACCAATAGCTTAGATAAGATATCTATCCAACAAAATAATTTTGCATCTGTTTTGTCCCATTTATCATTTATTTTCTTTGCAACACAAAATGGAATTATTTTTACAGATGCATCAAAATCTACTAAAAATTGTGGACATTATAATTCAAAAATTCAAAATTTGATAAAAACGGAGGGTAGAGAGTGTTAGCTTCTAATTTTACAACATTAACTACAGATTTAAGGGGACCAAATGACTTACCAGAGACCTTTTGAGAGAAAGAAACTTTAACACCTAGCGAAGGTTTTGAAAAGCTTTCAATAATTAATTCATGTTGGCCTGCAATCCTCATGATCTCATAGATTGAAATATTGGCGTGCCCTCTATTCAATCTTCAATAATGTTATAATAAATTATTTCACCTCTAGTAGGAATCACTGAAGTGTCTGGAGGAGTGGTTATATTTGACACATCCAAAGTGATGAAATTACTCTTATTGTTGGAGGAAGTGTTCTTAGAATCAGTTGCATTTCCACACTTACTATGTGAATTCTGATCAGGATTGATAGGTGGTGATATCCTTCTTATTAATTACTCCTTTAATTTCTATTTCATCACCTCTTGATCAAAGATGGGCCCTTTACTCCTTAAATTATATCGATCATTTTACTTTGGAGGAGGGGTGTCACTTTGTGGTGGTTCGGAAACATTCTTCTTGTCAGTGTTGTGGATACATTCAAATGCATTCACAGCATGTCCAATGCCTTTTCTTTCTTAAACCACCATAGGTTTGTTTGTTTCTTCTGTTTGTTCTTCCTGCTCATCTGCTAGGGAATCCACAATGTGTGCCTCAAGAGAATTCATGTTGTGGATCCACTGTGGGCATGTCTTTTTCGGGTGACATTCTTGGTGGAAAGAACAATAACTATCCATGTCGATACTTTCTATATTCATCACAACATTCGAGCTTTGGGCGAAATTGGCAGGTTGATTGTTGTTTTGATGATTATTCCTTCGAAGAGGGAAGGACTTGGGAGGCTTGCTGCGAGTGGAAGTCTCTCTTGACCTCTTCTTTAGCTCTAAAATTTCATTGGTAAGTGTTTTCATCATCCTAGTCAAGCTTTCAATATTTGATGATTCATTTTCTTTAGCCTTACTAGAAGAATGTTGAGACTTCCTACTAGTCTCTTTGGAGTTCTTTGATTCGTCATTGTCAGTAATAACTCCAATATTGTGAAAGTCCTTCTCGATGATGATCACTTCAGTAATTTTTAATGCAGTGTTCCCTTTGTAGCTATTTTAACGAATTGGGAAATGTTAGTAGGAGAGGTAGTTGTATAATAATGAATAGTAATTAAATCATGTGGTTGCATGCCCACGGGAAATGTATTCAATATACTCTTGAATCTCTGATTAAAGTCTTTCACTTTCTCCATTGCCCCATTTTACTATTTATGATCTCTTTCAGTAACATGGCAAGAGTTTTGTCATCCACAAATTTCTCTAGAAATAACTTATTGAACTCCCTCCAACTTTGGATTGAATTAATAGGAAGGCTATGGTACCATTTTTCTTCTCTACCTTTTAATGTATACGGAAAAATTTTGCAAGTAACGTCACTGTACCTTACCTCTAACATCTGTAGATGCATGTAGAATCCATCAATCTAATATTTTTCTTGTTTATTCTTGTATACATCGAACTTTGATAAAAAAAATCTGGAAGTTTAGGCATCTTATGAAGAACATTTGAAAGAGCAAGAGGCCCATGGGCCATCTAATCCAAGTCCTGGTTGGCCATGTCTTCATCTCTATGCTCCTCTTCCTTTTCAAAATCTGAGGAGTCTTCTCCTTCACTGTCTAAACCATAAAAAATGTCATTAGAAAGAACAACATCATCCTCATACCCTTCATTGATGGGTGGAAGTTGATCTTGATGCACTATATTTTTTGAGGATTCTGCTAACTCTTCTAGAGTGGCAAAAACCAAATCTTCCACAATAGAAACTAATATACTGGTAAATTTATTTCTTTCTTCTTCGAAAAATGTGGGAGACTCTACACTCCAGGAATTAGTCAGATATCCTTTGCAAACCGATGGGTTATAGGTCGAAGTGCCTAGATTTTTTCGTAGATAACTTCATATGCCCACTCCAGGTCGAGCTGAGAAGACCCTCCTAATTCAAGAATAGGATCGGAGTTGTGCTCGGAATATTGTTACCATTTCTAGAAGATGAATGGTTAGGGTGTGTGGAGTTGTCAGCCATGAAACTTTGGCGACCCTCCTTTTGGTGCCAAAATGTTGACGATGTTGGATACCACAAACATACAGGGGATCTCCCTGATATAAGGTCCCAATTAGACATCACAGTGTTTGGTGTAGGAGTCCCATCCAGAATATGGCACAACTTTTGTTTACTTAAATATATTCCTTCATTTTAACTATCAATATGAGAGAGAAGCACATATGTGTCTTTGAATGAGCAAGCGAGCATGCATGGATTATCCGATTATAAATGTATCAAAATGATTTATTTAAATAGGGGAAATAAAGTGAGCCTCTAAGAGAGAAGTAATAGTACTACCCTAATGGAGACACACACAGAAAGAGGAAGGCTCGTCTAACATCAAGCGAAATAGTTCACATATATGCGACGATAATTATAAACATGAAAACACAATTCCAATAAGTTAAGCACCAAAGTCACTGAAATAGTTCAATTACTCCAATACAAGTGAAAGAAAACATGAACCATAAACATTCAAAAAATAGTCTTAGAAACATTCATAATCTATGTGTGAAATTGTGTAGTCCTCAAAAGGCTACAATATTAAGAATAAGTTCCAAGATACATAAATACAATCAACATCATTAGGTCCAATAGTGGACCGTTAGAGCCACTAATTGCTCCAAAAAATTATCAACTCTATCTCTCTAATGCCTTGTGGGAGAATCCAAGGTTAAAATTACTTTACATGAGAAATGAGGATCCTTTTATAACTTGAGGCATGACCTTTCACATCCTCATGACTATTGACATTCCATCTCCTAATGACTTTTCGACTTCTACAACCTTTGGACTTCCAAATTATTTTTGACATATGACTTTTTGTATTACACATCTTTTGGACTTCCATGACTCTTTTGTCCATGCATGACTCTTGGACTTCCACTTATTTGTCTTTACAATGATTACAACATTACATCATGACTTCCACACCATCATATGATGAAGACATGAATTGTTCCTAACCTTGGTGACTGGGACTAATAGTGACTAATGACATGGAATTTTTTTAGTGGTGATATGGCTACCACTCTTGTCCTTATTCTTCATATAGCTTTTGATCATTAATTTCCTTCACCCTCCAAAGGTTATTTGATCTCGGAGTCTTTAGGGTTCTTTGATCATCAAGTTTTCATTGTGTTCTTTATTCTTTGATGCTTTCTATGTTGTATTCTTTACTTGATCTTCCTCGTATGTGATTTCCATGATGCTTCTTAGATACCTATGGCTGCAATCACTAATGACAAGAAACCATCAACTTGAAAATCTCCTGTTCTAGCATGTTTTATGAAGATTTTTTGTTCATTCCTTTTTAGTGTGCTTAAAAGGGACGAGGAGAAATTATGGGCACATTGATGCCCTTCGAAGGGCTTAAGGTCTAAATGGGAAGGCTTCAGGGCTTCGACATGCGTTCAAGTTCTCAAGGGAGAAAGTCAAGCAAGGTAGGGTGCATGGCACAAGTCCAAAGGACGGAGGAGGAGGCTTCAGGCTTCCCAAGTGCATTGTGTAATCAAGGGAGAGAAATAGGGTACAAGGCACACTCCCAAAGGATGAAGGAGGAAGGCTTCAATCCTTCGTGATGCGTTGATGCACTCAAGAGGTCCAAGAGGGTGCATGGAACAAGTGATAAGGTTGATGGCTTATGCTCCGTAGCTTCAGAGTGCACTCATGCACTCAAAGTGTCTAAGAGGGCACATGGCACATTATGGAAGGGTGAAGGGTTGATATTAAGGCCTTCAAAGTGTGCTCGTGTGCTCAAGGAGGGCACACTTCTTCGAGTCAAAGGAGTGTGCTCAAAGGAAAACTTGGTCCCTTGAAGGGCGCAATTTGAAACAAGGAAGGGGAAGGGCTTAAGGAGTGTGCTCTGCGCTCCTGGAGGGAACATGGAACACTTCTGAAAAATGAAGTATTCCCAATCAAATCCTCATAGTGCACTCATGCACTCTTGGCCTCAATGGGTTTGCTTTGAAACCAAAGATTTATTTGAGTCGGGATGATAGGACGAGGGGTGAACAAGATGAGTTTAGACATAAAACCATGTGCAACTCATATCAAATCATAAAAATAACTTAGACAAGCTTAAACAATGATAAATATACATCAAAACGCCACTTTGTACACATTCCCCAAGTACAACGACTGAAGTGTGTGTGACTACGACTCAAAAGTGTCGTTTTACAACAACAAAGATGTAACTACGACCATAAAATGCACCTAAATATGTTGTAACCAATGCAGCGACACATGATACCATTCAAGGATGCTTGAAACACATATAATAACATGAGACAACATTTGATAATCAAGGTGATGGTGATAGTAGGCTCCAAAATTTGAACGTAGTGAAATTTTGGAGCGTGTTGTAGCGGCGAAAACACATCCCTTAGGCCATAATCTAATCCATCCTAGCCTAAACTATCACAAATACCTATGTAAATGTATACCAATTAAGGCATGTACCATGGTCATCCCCCTTTTTCCCTAATTAGGGTTGAATAGTTGAAAAGAGGCTTACACATAGATTGAACACAATCCTTGAACCAATAATCATGGAACCAACCCCTCCTCCCCTACCCCCATTCCATTTAAGCTATTAGAAACTCGGTCAATTATCCATTTAGCATCCATAAGAGAGGTATCCATCCACATCAAGATACCAGTTTGAGTAAAGCTAATGTGTGATGTATACGCAGAAAAAAGTTGAACCTCTCTTAAAAAATCATACTAATCCACACATAGTGATTTCATAGATTATGCCCTAAAGTTGTAATAAAATTATACAGATGCAATGAAATAGATAACACCACCCCACCTTCTCCTTGGTAATAATTTTTGGCTTATAAGGGGTCACTCCAAATATAAATCATGCAACTACAAAGATCAAAATCAAATGATTTAACTCCCTACCAAAAATCTATTTCTAGCTTAACCTTTTGAAGAACTGCTTAAAACAATTGCTTCTTACCTTGAATCATCATCCCTCTAACATTCAATGAAAAAAGAGAGAGCTCCATTCAAATAATAAGGGATTAGCCAAAGGGATTTAGATGTCTTGAAGGAAGGTATCACACTCATGCCAGTGGGTCACATCTTTCCATCTTTTTTGAAAATCTCTTGAACCTTTACCAATTTATTTTATCCATATCAATATTTATTTTGATTATATTATAATGATTTTTTTAATACAATAATGAGTACTATTAAAATAAAAGATTTATATATTTAAGAAAATAGTTTGATAAGAAACAAATATACTTGCAAAATGATATCTACAGATAAAGACAAGATAAATTATTGAATTATGATTTATAGAATATATGGAAGCATAAAAAAACCTATAAATTAAAATAAATCAAAACAAATTTATCACTTTATTAATGAGGCAATGCCCTTCTTATACGATTATATAGATATCCAAGTTAGAAATCATAATTTAAGGATGTACACTAATTGAGGATATGCACATAACTCAAGGATGGAAAGTAATGCTCTAATTAATAACCCACACAAAAATTAATCAACCATTGCCAAATGCCCCTAGAAATTTGCACCCTAAAGGGGAAGCATCTCTCCTTTAGGCTAGTTAGTTAAGCTAGATGGAAATTTATGCCCTCAAGGGAAGATATTCCATTAGTCTCTAGTTTGGAAAGTTGGCTCGTTGTGTTACACATCATTTTGTCTCACTGAAGCAAAAGAGCTACGGATCTCTCACTATCTGATGTACCCTTTTCAGCATTCCCCTATAAAGATGGAAGAAGAGACATTCTAGGAAATACAAGAATCCTAGATTACATTGCTTAAAACCCTAATTTCAGTCCTCATCGCACCTTTCCTATTGTAAAAGTGCGATGTCACACCTGTAACTATTGAAAAAATACAATGATCAACTTAATTTGCTAGACCAAAAAGTGTGATGACAACTGCACATGGGTAAAAATAAAAAGTAAATTATAGAAGCCTTGTTCAAGAATCTTCTTCAAACTTAATGAACTCAATTTCATACCTATCTGGGCATTATCTCCACTTTGATGGATCCCATCCCACTCATTATGGATCCTATCTCCCCTCATTGGGAATATCACCCCTTCAAAAGTGGATCTATAACCTCTTCTCTTCTCCTATAAATATAGAGCAAACCAAAGAGGAGGGGGTTCGATTTTGAGATTTTTAAGTTATGAATTCTTGTTGTTGAAGTGAAGACTTGTCATGCTAAAGGGAAGATTGGAGAATAGTGGAAGGATAATTGTGACTTCAAGACTTGGGTTGTAACCTTTCCTTCTCGATTATTTAATACAAAGTATATCACTTTTCTCACATTATGTGTTAAGTATTTACATGTATGTTTCAGAATTCCTTGATCTTCTGATTAGTTAATACTTGAGATTTTATATATTATATGCTTTGATCCTTTGTATGTTTCTGTTGTTGCATATTCCATTTTTCGGGATTGAAAGTGGAGCGGGACCTCAAGCTTAGAAGACCTATTTCATTAATCAGGTGAGTATGGTTCAAGTATTTTCTAGAGAAAAAGTTGCATACATTGTTTTGGGTTGTAGATTTGATCATTAAATCTAAAGAGATCACTCTTGTGACATATGATTGTAAAAAAGAATTTAGCTTGAAATTTTAGAAATAAATTATTTTTAAAAGAGATAATAACTTTTTAATAAAGGAAAAATGTTTAATAAGTAACCATGGCAAGTTTAAATATTCAACATTTAACCCTTGATTTAAAGCTAAGTGCATAATTATAAATTATTTTCAATAGATGTCATATTCCTAGATGGTGTTCGACCAATACCGTTATCGTGCGTGGTTGCTTTGATGTAGAGTAGAGGATGACCACCTAATTTTCTCTTTGAATTTTTGTAAACTCAAAATCTAACCCTTTTTTTCATTCATTTTTATCATCATGATTTATAGTGATGGAATCTCGAGAAAAGCGGTCAATTCCCTTTCTTGATCCAAATTATTATATTCATGTGTCTTCTAATCCCTCCCTATGGGAATTCGTGATGGATCTAATTGGTCTTTGTTGTATATGGTTGAATATTATGTGTTTTTTTTTTTTCCAAATTTCATTATTTTCTAATTTTCTTTATCATATTTTTGCATATTCATATTACTATTACATATTAATCTTAGTTTTATAATTTTAGTTGTTAACATTATTAATATAAATTTATTTTAATTTTATACTTACTAAATATTGGTTTAGTCTATTTAACAAATGAAATGGTTTTTTTGCCACAATCTAGCAATACAATTTTGAGTAAGATTTTGATTTCTTATTGTTTGAAATCCTCTATGCATAAATAGATTCAAAATCCTAAAAGGTTTTCGAGCTACTTGAACTTTGCCTATTAAACAACTTAAAATTATTATTTTTAAAAATCTCCACTAGATTTTGGAGAAAATTGACCTGGAAAAGTGCCCTAGAACTGGCCATTTCATCCATTGGTTAGACTACACGTTAAATATTAGCATTTTTTTTGTAAATTTATTCGATAGACTTATATTAATATCAAAAGATTTTACAATAAAATTTATTCAACATATATCCAAAAAGTGTCCTCGAAGATCGCATCTACCACTAGATATAACCAAAGACATAAGTTGAACAACAATACCCTACTCTAAATATTAACATAATTGTTATTAACTTTAGATGTATGAAACCTTAAAAATAAACCAATCTTTAAAATATAAAGTATTTGATCACTTAAATTAGATTTGGGCTACTTGTAATCCAAAGTACGTTTATGATAATTGTAAATATATTTAATATTTATGTAAAATTAATATATAATAATATATTCTTTTTTTTAATAAATTAATGTTATATAAATAACATCTAAATCTATCTTCATATTTAAATGAAAATTGTTTTTCTATATGATATTACCACTAAAATAAATTGTTATTGTTTATTTATTTTAGAAGTATTATATAAATTATCTAATATACACATCTATTATTGTTTATGATCTTACTATTATAAATATAACCTTTTAGAATAAACATTAAATGTGAATTGCTTTTATATCTATTAGTTTTAAAAAAAAAAAAAATAAATAAAGTTAACTTTTTTTCTATTAATTTTTTCTTTTTCAATTTATTATATGAAAAATATATATTTTATTTTCTTTTTCAATTTATTTCATAAATAGAAATCAATATACAATAAATTAACTATAATGTAAAAAAATAAAATATAATATAAAAAATATAAAAATAGAAAAAATCATAATCCATTTACATGTTTATTATTAACTTCAATTTCCATTTTAAAGTAATAATCTCAACTAACCACTATTCATAAATAATATCTCATATTGAAACTAAAATAATATTAATCAACATTATTTTAGCTTTTATCTCAAATCCCACACTATCACAATTAAAGTATCTTATTTAAAATAAAATATACAATACATGATTTCATAAAATAAATAACATTTAAACTAAACTATAGTACAACTTTATTATTTAATTTTAACATTATAATTATTTATTTTTAATTAAAATTAAAATAAAATTTATATTAAAAGTTGTACATGAAAAAACAACTAAGATTATATCTATCCAAGACTTCTATTTAAAAAAATTATATTTGATAGGATTTTTACTCGATTTTTCCTTAATATTACAATTGCATTCTAATTTTTTTTTAGTTTTTTTGGTTTTGTCTTTTTTACTTATTTATTTATTAGGTTCATAATTTATAAAAAACCTAAAACATGTATTACTTTAAAGAATACAAAGGCATATCAATGGTTTACCTTTAAGTGCTTGAACCCTCATAATTATGAGAGTTTAACTCTTTCATTTCCATCCATTTCTTATTTATTGGACCATGTTTTCTTATGCTTTTCCTCTATGTTATGAGTGCGTTTGAGACTAAATTGTTGGAGGTGAGTGATAGAGTATCCTTATGTTGTGCAAGGAACAAAGCTCATATATGAATGTATTTTGTTTTTAGGGAGACAGTTCTCGAATTTTACATAAGCAAGAGGCTTATTATTATTGTACGGTGAGTTACATTAGCTTGTTCTAGCTTTATTAGCTTGGTGTGGTAATCGTTAAGGCTCTACTAGTCTTTTATTCCTGCCAATGCAAAGATTAATAGATTTCTTTAACTTTTTCCCTATCCATCTCTACCATCTCTAAAGAAAATGATCCACAATATAAAAAACTAGGGGAGAAATTAGAGGCAAATTGTGAGCAAACAATACACAAATTTAATCTAGAGTGACCATCACCCAAGACAAGAATTACAATCTTGCGTTTGCGGGCTAAGAAAAATTCATGTAGTGCACTTAAAACCATGCTAGAGAGTTGGAAGAACAATATAAACCTAAGTAAATGGTTTCCCAACACCCACCAAATGGGTATTGCCTTGGCCAAAATCCACTAGCATGGAGAAAGGAGACCACAAACCAACATGTGACCTCTAGTTCTATTTGTTACTATAGTGCATCACCAAGCACATTCTTCTGCAGATTCTAGACTAAGCCAAGCACAAAGGACATCCATTATCCCAGATAGTCAATGAGGCTTTCATCTACTGCTTAGATTAACTATGCATAGGGCCGATTTAAGTAAACTGATGGGATAAGCAACCCTTTTATCATCCTTAAGCACATGGTTTAATGAATTGTTTCCTCTATCATTTTACCACTCAGGCCTCAAACTATGGGTAGAATTTGAGTCCATGCTTAAGGGATTTGGAGGGAACCAATAACACTATTTTTTAATAAAGTTTAGAAGATTAAATTACAACCATATTTAATTTTTTTTGACATGATAAAATGGCATGCTAATAAATTGTGAAAACAAAATTTTAATCCTACATATTAATAAACATAGATGATTATTTCCTTGAAAACATTATTGTTAGTGCTTTAATGAATATAAACAAATCACCCATAACAAGCATGGATTGTATTTTTTCACTCTTAACTAAATTATATCAAGTAACTATGTTATTAAATATCTTCTAAAAATTCCACAGATATTAAATTATTATATTTCTATCTCACTCCTACCTACCTCCTCATTAAAAACAAATAATACATTATACCATCTTGCTTAATTATTTATTTTTAAAAATAAATAATAAACAAAATCAATTAAAAGTTTTAGGAAATTGTTATTTAATTTCATTTTAACTTAATAATGTTAGTAAACACTACGTATAATTCATCTCACTTAAATTATATTAAGTCTTAAATTATATTATATTTTAAAACATCTCATATATATAACACATTTCATTTGCCCTTACCTTTTGGAGCACTTTTAAAAGTGGATATGTATAAGAACCCACCATTTCTTAATTAATTGGATGACAAATGAGTAGGAGATATAGATATCTAAGCTTTAGCCTTGGAACTTAAAACAATATCACTACTTTTTGTTTGAAATCTCTTTTTAAAGAGTTAGAGGGGTTGTTACAAGTAGATTTCACTTTGGATATTTATTCACTTTTCTTGATACTATTTCATAGGTTAGGTGAATGCCACTAATTAATTATTGAATTGAAGAGAGAAGGAATCTAATTTTTTATTATAATAAATATGAAAAGTAATTGTATTCTGATATTGTCTTTTGATATATTATTTTGGGACAAGGATATAATGATATATTAATATTAAGATATTTTTATAAGTGGTCGAAACATTTCAAAAATATATTTTTTATTAAATTATTATTATTAATATAATATATTTTAATTATTTATTTTTATAAATAAATAAATTTTTATTTTATTTATTTTAAAATTTAATAATATTACTCTCACAAGACATATAAGATGTTTTATTTAAAGTATATCCTACCACATAATATATATATATATATATATATATATATATATATATATATATATATATATATAACAAATGATAATTAATATTTAAATAACTATTTAAAAAAAATGTTTAATTAAATATTGTTAATGGCCACGGTCACATATAGCACAACTTGTTCAAACTAAAGTGTACATTTTGAATTTTTTATTGTATAAAAAAAATATCATCAACATCAAGTGGTCAACTTGACTAAGTTAGATAAGGACACATGTATTTTTGGGAGTATTCAAGACCATAATCATGGCATGGTGAACTTTTAAAGAGATTCTCAACTTAAAATAATGATGCCATCCTAAACATGTGGAGAATGTTCCCTTACCACTCAAAAATATCTGTTTACCTTCTTCATCTTCCAAAATAATAATTGAGGACAATGTTATAGCTGCTAGGAATTGACCCATTATTAATTAATAATTGTTATTTGTGAAAGGTATTATAATAGCCCCTTCCGCATATGAGGGAGATTCATACAAGAATCTTTCACGTGAAAGTGATAAAAGTCTCTATAAGTGGACCACTTCATTAAAAAAAGCGTTGCTTCTTTGGTTTTCGAGAGAGTTCTAAATGTATTTGATATTTATTTTTTAATTAGATTTTAGGTAATATTAAAAATAATAAAAAATAATTGGTTTATGTGTGATAGGTTTATGTGGAGTTTAGTACTAAGTCATAAATTTAAATTTTATGGGAAGAGATTAAGGACAAAAATTATTTTGGGAAAATATACTTCCCAAAAGGCCTCCAGGCTCAATCGAGCTTCACACAATCCTAGTGATAAGCATCTCATTGTGGGATGATCATTACTTCTTGCATCCAATATTGTTACTTCTTCCATCCAGTAAATGAGCTAGCCCCAGCTTGATTGAGCCTCACACAATCCTAGTGATAAGCATCTCATTGTGGGATGATCATTACTTCTTCCATCCAATTTCGTTACTTCTTTCATTTGGTAAATGAGCTAACCCCAACATGATTGAGCCTCATACAATCCTGGTGATAAGCATCACATTGTCGGTTGGTCATTACTTCTTGCATCAAATAAATGAGCTAGCATTGACCTAAGCTCAACCTATACAAAAAAGAAAAGATGAAAATTTAATGTACATATTTAAAATATGTTTTTTATGAAATTATCTATTAATATTGATGATTAATAATTATGTTTGGACCACTTGGTAAAAAAAGGTGATGCTTCTTTGTTTTCAAGATAATTCTAAATGTATTTAGTATTTATTCTTCAATTAGTTTTTTTTTTAAATAAATTTCATAAAAATTGATTTGCATATAAAAGAAAAGTGGATGAAAATTTAATCTATATATTTAAGATATTTATTTTATAAAATTATATATGGATAATGATGACGATGATTAATGATGTTTAGGGTATCACTCTCTAAGATAGCGAACCTCTTAGGTTATCTTGAGAAGGCAAGGGTTATAATAATTTGCTTTCCTTTTCTCACTTTAAACTCCATCGTTGAGGTCACTATTGTCTTCTGCTTTTGAAGAGCTTTCCAACGATGTCAATTTCATCTTAATCCGAGATTAGAGTGTAAAATTATGGTCCTTAGAACATTTGTATCATTATCGCATCAACCT
Organism: Pinus taeda; assembly: GCA_000404065.3. Taxonomy (NCBI): domain Eukaryota; kingdom Viridiplantae; phylum Streptophyta; class Pinopsida; order Pinales; family Pinaceae; genus Pinus; species Pinus taeda. Next base: position 237,036 of record APFE030822011.1, read on the forward strand.
TTTTTACATCCAATACGTGGCAAATGACATGGCACCAGGGTCCACGTGTCATCTCAAGGGTGCGGCTTGCTAATAATAGGGTTGCTTGGCCTACCTATGTCATTTCATGATCTTAGATAAATACTTTTATATTCTTCATATGTCCATGATTATAATTATTTAACACATTAGTCTCATTGTGGATGCATGAATGCTTGGCACAATGGGATGTTATCCCCTCCACCTGGTTTTAAATCCTACAAGGGAAAATCTTTAGCTCGTTATGATAAGGCTCAAGGAATAGGCTCTACCACTTTTCGAGATTACTCTAATGAGTTACCAATTCACTATGATAATAAAATAAAATAAAATTATTTAACTCATTGTGTTAATAATACCCTTAGAGTTAGCTCAATTGGTTGAGTCCTTATTGTTAAAGAACCTTCCTATTGAGAGGGCACAATGTTAATTATCCTCGATACTCTTAGGGCTAGGCATTCGTGAACCACATCCAAAAAGATTAATACCCTTAATCATCATTTTAATTAATTAATATCATTAATAACATTAATCTCACAACTAACATCACATTATTAACATTAATTAAGTATCATATGTGAAACCTCAATAGTGGATTCTAACTAATCATTTTAATTAATTAATACCATTAATAACATTAATGTTACAATTAACATCACATTATTAACATTAATTAAGTTTCATATGTGAAACCTCAATTTTAGTGGAGTCTAACTAATAAACAAAAAGACCATTTTCCAAGTATCTAGCAAAGATTTTTTGGAATCATAACTTTAAGCTTTTTAATTTGCAAAATTCAAGTATCCTGGGGTTTTTAAAGGCGTTGAATCTCTTTATTCATTTAAAATACATTTTAAATAACAAGAAACCATAATCCTATCAGAAAAATAGTCCATTTTTTATTAGTTAAACTAAACCCTCAATTTCTTATCATTTTATTTTAAGAAAAATTAAATTAAATCTTTTACAAAACCTTGGTTATTTACCATTATTTTTCACATTGAAATCTTGATCAAGTTCCAAAATAAAAAGTATTTTAGTATCCATCTTTTACTTTGACTTAGTTTTCTTTTCCTCTTATTGAGGGTGGGAAGAATTTTGCCACAATACTTCTCACTTGCATTACTTACCCCACATGGACTTAGCCAATTTTCTAGTGTTGACTTAGCCAATTTTCTAGTGTTGCAGGCTCATGTAAGGTTTTCCTCCCAGTCCCACAACTCTCATACCTCGTAGGGCTTTTGGTACTTAGTCTAATTTCTATTGTTGCAGGGTGTGGAGAATTCCACCTCGAAACCTGTCCCTCATGGGTTATTATGTAAGCTTTAGACTTGGTATAATTTCCTATTTCCAAAACGGAGAATGCTTATCACATAGTCTCATAACATTAATATGAATATATTTCCATCAAGTAAATCTTATTTCCAATAAAGGAGTAAGTAAATATTTATATCATAAGAGGTAAATTCTACACCAACTTTTATTGACATAGAAATGTGAAGTTTATATTTGGAAAGTTTGGTCGAAATTTTGTTTTTTTTTACTTGGTGAATATTTTTACCAGCTGAATAAAGGTAGACCACTTATATAAGATTTTTATCAAGGGAAAATGCTTTGATATGCTTTTACATTTAAATTTGACATAATTACTATTTGAAATATTTCTATAGAGAAACTTTTAATTAAATAAACGATTTTCTATATGTAATTTACGCCGAAACTCTTTTTATAAATGTTATAAATCACAGAAACTTCAATTCAACAATAAATAAACAACGTAAGTATAAACGTAGTTATTCATTTTATACTTTAAGTTCATCTTACATTTTATTCAATCTCAAGTTTATTTTACATTTATATATACATAATTTATTTCTCCATAACACCCAAATAAAGATAAAACAAAAAAATTTAGTATATGGCCATTAGAATTAATAATCAATTTACAATGTTAGATTCCAAATTTCTGTAGTTTTCTTTCGTAAAAGAAAATTTGAATTATCCACAATATTTTCCGAAGTTTGTCAAAATTTTGAATCCCAAAGAGGATTATGTCATCAAGACAATGCTCAGGAAAGAAAAAGCTAAAGCTAAGAAAAATGAATAAATAATGAAAACACGAAAAAATAAAATAAAAATCTTAAATAGTGGGCTAAAAACTAAATAAACCTAAAATAATAATATTAATTATTAATTAGGTTAATATGTTAACGTCACTAATATTATAATGTTACCTATATTAATTATAATAATAATCTAATATAATGATTATTAAATATTAAATTAATGCTATACATATTAAATTAATGAATATTAATTGTATTCAAAAGTTAATGAAAATTAATAAAATTAATGTTACTTATTAATTATATTAAAAATGAAATAAGGACAATAATAAATTTAATAATCTATAAATTAAGAAATTAATGTTCGACTGGAGCGATGGTGAGTGCTAGGTTTTTCTCTCGCAGAGTTTTGTTTGTCGCCGCCGCCGTCCCTGAACCTGCTATAGCGGTCGATGGCGATCCATGGCTTGGGGTTCCGGTGAATGATTCTCTTTATGATACTGAAAGGGTTTTTTTAGTGCCATCACCTACAGAGAAATGGCTCCTCTCTTGTAGCTAGACGCTTCAAACCCGCATAGGCCAGCGCGGGTATATATCTGTGGGGTCTTCTGCCACAAGAAATCAGGAGCCGCAATTTGCAGATCTGAAAATGACTATGGGGAAGCGATTCGGCGTTTTGCTGTGTGCGCCAGATCAACCCTATGTGAAGAAGAAATATGGAGGTTATTTCGGTCTCTATAAAAACTTCTTGAGCGAGGCGGGGGAAACGTGGGAACTTTTCAGATTTGTAGATGGATAGTTTACTGATATGAGGATCTCTACAAATATGGTGGATTCGTGATCACTAGAAGTCGTTATGATGCCTTCAGAAGCGATGTTTGGATCTTGAAGCTCTGCCTTCTGTTACAGACACTGAAGGAAATGGGCATCAAACTCCTCGGTATCTACTTTGGTCACCAGGCTGTGAGCATGGCACAAGCTGTTGCTTATACTGCCCGTTGTTCGATTCCCAGGAGACTGAATCTCAACCGATCCGCATTGCCCAGCAGCAGATATTGGAAATCACCCCGCAGGATTGGATTCAGAGCGAGAGCAGCTGATGAAGCCGAGGAGTTTAATGAAGAAGCTTGTGCTCCGGAGAAAGAGATACATCACAATCGGCTAGATCCAGCAAAGCGAGGGCTCCACAAGCCTGATCTACCTTGCATGTGTGCAGATCCGATTCAGAGAGGGACTTACAAGACTGATCCAATTCGCACGGACACAGATCTGGTTCAAATCTTCATCAAATCGATTGAGGGCAAACACTTTTGCATGCAAATCAGTAAGGGAATGAGCATACTTGAGTTAAAAAAGGAAATCCAGGGTCTCCTTGGAACCCCAGCATATCTTCAAAACCTCATATGCTCAGGACACAGTTTGCAGGACTACCAAACCCTCCAACACTATGGCATTGCCAAAGATTCAACCATCCTTCTAAATCTTCGACTGCGGGGCGGAAGCACCAGAACCAGCTCAATGAATACAGGTACCTTTCGGGATGCAGTAAAAGGGAAAGACAAAACGAAGAATACAGCAGCACCACCATCAGAATTACCAGGACCCTACATTGTTGAACAGAAGCCAGAATCACCAACGCTACAAGTATCTATGCCAGAGGTAATAAGTTTACATAATGACTTATCTAAAAATGCAGTAATTTGTAGATTTAATGGTTTTTGGCCAAAATCAGATGCCTTGCACCAATGGATCTACTCAACATGGACATCTAACTGTGAAATTTACCTATGCCCTAAAGGGTTTTTCATAGTCAGATTCAACGCAGAACAAGAAAAAGACAGTATAATCAATCAGGGGCCTTGGTTCTGGGGCAGTGCTGGCCTTTTCACCACCCCCTGGTTTTCTGATTTCGATGCCAATACAATTATAGTCTCAAAGATGCCAGCATGGGTAAGCTACATGGGCTCCCTCTACATTTTTGCCATCGGAAAGTATTAACAGCCATTGGGAACACCCTTGGGAAATTCCTCAAAATGGATGAAGAGAGAGCTATAAGGGGAATATTTACATTCACAAGAATGTGTGTAGAAGTGGACTTGAGTCAGGGGCTACCTGACCACATCACGCTGAACTTCAATAATTCTCAATGGATACAACAGGTTGACTATGAGAACACAGCGTTCCGGTGTAGGGGCTGCATGCAAACAGGGCACCTTCAATACGACTACCCTTTTGCTAGAAAGGACCCCAGGAGAACCAAGAAACAACAAAAAAAGCCCAAAGGTTGGCAGCACACTGACCCACTGGAAGAAGAAGACATAAATGTGGAGCCTACAGAGAACCAGACAGAACCAGACACTCAAATGAGACAGAATCAAAATCAGGAAGTAAATGCCCCAACCACTCATTTGGGGCCACACATTTCAAATCTGCAACCAGAGTTACAAATGGAAGTCAGTGGAATCAAACGAACCCATGGATCAGAGGGCTCAGAATCTAACAAAGAACTTCAATTGAACCTAATGGAAAATCAGCTAGCTATTATTACATCCACACCTGACTCCGGAGGATGGCGACGGGTGGAGAAGAAGAAGGGTAGGAAAGTTTAGGCATGTTGGAACTTATCATTTTTCTGTTATTCTATTTTTGTTACTTCCTGTCATTACAGGAACAATGATCTGCTATTTTGTGTTATTTCTCTGTTTTCTACCTGTCATTTCAGGAACAACGATCTGCATATGCCTCTGGCATCTACAAAATGTAATTTTATCTATATGAATAAAATTACGACTTTTTTCTACGGGAAAAAAAAGAAAAGAAACTTAATGTTCTATAACATTAATAATGATGATGATGATTATTAACATCCACTAAGACCAATTTGGTCTATTAGACCTTAAGAAAAGAGAGTCTAATTGTCATTCTTCAAAATCTTGTCTCTGTGATCAAAGAGTAAGGAAAGAAGAATTCCAAGATCGTTATAGTTGGGTTGGCTTAATAAGTCAAGAAGATTGCAGGTGTGGCTGATGATAGGGAATTGAGAGCGAATGTGAGCAATAGTCAGGCAGTCTAAAAGGAAGTGATTTTCATCTTCCACCTTCTTAGTATCACAAATATGACAAATTCTATCGTCCTAGGGAGTATTGGGAGTAGACTTTTGCCCGGTCTCACTCCAAAGCTCATGAGAGTTAGTTCTAATCCTAGCAATGCTCATTTTCTTATTGTTATTCAACATAGAGAGATCATTCTGGTTATTGAGGATGGGGTTGATCACCTCCTTATAGTACCTTGGCTTCCTTTTACCCTCCATCTCCATAGCATCCCACATCTTGTCCTTAAAATTGGAGGTAATAGTATCTTTGATACTATCCTTGCTTCCCATGATGATCTCCTCCTTAATCCCCCAAAGGTTGAGCCAAGACTGAGCATCCTGATGTCACCCGTGCTTGAGGCATAGGTGGGGGTTTTGACTAAATTTAGAATCAATTTTTGGGAGCCTCTTGGATTCCATATTGTGAAGCTTCTTCTTATACATCAGATATCGAAACATAGCTGCACTTTCAGTGGGGGACAACCCATATTTGATCAAGAGGATAGGGTAGGGAGTATTTCCCTTGATCTGGAGGTTATAAGTTATGAATTGCTTTTGGATCATCTCAATCTTTCTCCATGACTCATTAGATATATTGAACCCCCAAACTTCACATCCATATAAGATAACAAGGATGATGAGAGTCTCAAAAAGGAACCTTTTTTACTCCAAAAGTAAACATCAGCTGACTTACAATTGTTTTCAAGCTCACAATAAGCTTTCTAACCTCTGATAATTCTTTTCTCGATGCTATAATTCCAATTGAGCTGATGAGGAAAGTCAATACCCAAATATTTATAAGAAGAAACCTACTCAAGACAATGGTTATCATAGATGAAACTACCATGGGTGATCTTTTTGGATTTAATGATCCTGACTTTAGTCTTGTCAGTATTAATTGTCATAACCATCTTGAAGGAGTAGACATGAAGAGTATTAATTTGCTTATCTAGGTCATCATGGCTCCTTGCAAGAAGAATGATATCATCAACATAAAGGAGAAGAGTAATGATAATACCAACGAACTCGATGCCTTTGCAACCCTCAGTTTCTAAACAATCCTCTAGTTTATCAATGTAAATACCAAAAAGGGTAAGGGAAAAGGAACAAACTTGCTTAACCCTGGTATTACAATTAATATCTTTAGACCACCCTTCATTGGTCTTAAGCTTGGAAATGGAAATCTCATAGAGGTGGATCACAACAATCTTCAAGGAACCATGATCTCTTCAAGCCTCTCCCAAAGCTTATATCGGGGGACAATGTCGAAATATTTTCTAAAGCCCGTCCACAAAACAACATAAGAGATCGGTTTTACTATTGCAACATTCCTCTGTGATGATTCTAAGGGTGACAAGGTCGTTGATGGACAAGTGATGTCTCCTAAATCCAACTTTCCCTTTAATTCTTTTACCCTAGTTTGAAAACCAAAGCCTAAGTTCTTTTTCCAGAATGAACCCATAAAGCTTGGCTAGGATGTGGCTAATCGTAATGGTATTGTAGTTAGAGGGAACGCTTTTGTCCCCATTTTTGAAGATAGGCACATTAAGGCTTTGCATCCAAAGCTTAGGGAAGCCATGCTTTACAACCGAATTGAGAAGCTTGGGGAGATGAGGAATGAGGATAGATTTTCCTATTTTAAAGATCTCAACTTGGTAACCTTCAATATCTTTGGCTTTCCCATTAGCGGGCTTATTAATCCTAAAATCAATGTCTTCCAGAGAAAAAATATTATCCTTAATAGGAGTGTTTAATATGGTGTCCATGGTGTCCGGAGAGTCATACAGCTTCTTAAGATATTTATCCCAATTTTCTAGGGGGATAGAATGTTTATCTTCAGTTTTACAAACAAGCACGTTCTGCCAAAACTTTCTAGATGCAACTTTAGAAAGATGAAGAGGATGCTCTTGTCTCTTATTAATATATGACGTCTTCTTCCTCTTAATGAGAGCTTTGTATATACTTATATTCCAGAGCTTAATTCTTGTTGATTTGGGGTAGCATCGAATGTTCTCTAGCCATGAAAATTGGTGGAGAGGCTATAGCACATGAGAACTACAATACCCAAAAATGGTTTGGGCAGATTCTAAGCAATTTGGGAGATATTAAAATAATTAATATTTTTAATGGAGTTCCTAAGTTTAAACTTAGGGAAAATAAAATATTAATGTGAATTAATATAAAATTGTGTTAGAAGGGTCCAAAAGTCATGGATTAAGTTAGATCTAATCTTAGTCATTGATTAGGGATTTAATCTTGGTCGATGATTTATCAATGAGAAAAGTATAAGAGGAGGCTTGAGGGTCACTTGGAGAACACACCAAGAGATCAAGATTTCGACTTTCTGGGGCTGGGTTTGCTGAGAAAGTTGAGAGATTGATTAGAGTTGCAGCTGAGGACCAGTGAATATAGAAGTAGAAAGGCAAAGATAGCACCAGGAGGATCACTACAGTAGCTGGAGAGAGGGACGCAAAACCAGCCAAGGGTTCATGCAGAGTTAGCCAGGGCTCACGCAGAGGCAGCCAAGAGTTGCGCAGTGCCTTAGAGGGCCAATGTGAGTGACGCAAAGGGCCATAGGAATGATGTAGTTCCTCTAGAGGCTAACACAGGCCAAGCCAGAGTGACGTTGGGCTAACGTTGGGCCAGAGAGAGTTGACGCAATCCCTAGAGGCTGACGTTGGGGTTTCGTGGGGTAGTTTGGAGCTGTGAAGCTGCCGAAGTGTTTATCGGGGGTTTCAGCCGGAATATCTGCTTCTGAGTAGAGATGTACTACTTCCAAGATTATTGTCTGTTGGGTGAGCCGGTTTTGGCACCCAGATTGTATTTCAGAAACCGCATAATAATAAAACCCTCAGATAGCTGCATCGGTTTTCCCGCATTGGGTTTTTCCAGGGACATTGGTCCAAAAATAACTGTGTCACTTGTGTGCTTTTTTTGTTTCCTTCAGTTGATGATCTATAATTTTTTGAGCATGTACTTGTATTTATTTCCAGTATTTACATGGTAAATAACTTGTTAATTAATAGAACAAGTAGGTAGGAATAAATCAGTAAAGTACATGAAGGGTTTCTAACAGTCAGACTTAGAAATCCCAACATGGTACCAGAGCATCATTACAGATCATAGGAGAACTGAGGACATCGGCCAAGTAGAGTAGCAACAACAAAAAACAGTGGTCCTGAGTGACAAAAGTTGTTCCTAGCAGAGAAGTAGCAAGGAAGGGGTGACGCGATGCTTGTGTCATCAAGTTCCAGCCAAGAAGAGGCAGTGCAAAGGCTGAGGGAGGAAAAGACAAGCTCATGCAGAGCCACACAGAGGCCAAGAGGGCTGACACAGTTGGGTGAGGAAGCTAATTTGCTAGTGTCGGGATTGTGCAGAGCCTAAGAGCTCTAACCTTCAGTTTGTTGGGTTTTAGGAGGTTGTGGGTAAGTTGCAGAGTGGAGCTAGTGGGGGAATTTAGTCAGAACAATACCTAACAGGGAAAGGCCAAGGAGGAGGGAGTTGCTATCAAGTATTTCTAGCCAAGAAATATGGATCAATGGTGTAGCTACACTAATGATCAGAGTGGGGGCATCTTGACATTGGCAGAAGATTTTCCAGGAGCGAACTCGAAGCTCAGAGGGAGTCACACCAAGACATTCCAGGAGGGAAGTAGAGGAACAACGAGATGGCAGTGAACGCGGTAAGAGACCAGGACAGACTCGACGGAGCCTCAAACTTTGTAGTCTAGAAGGCCAAAATCCTATCTATTCTAGACAGAAACCGTTTCAAGAACTTCGCCTTGAGGATGATAACTATCCTAGTTGACTCAGCTAATAACGACAAGTACAAGGAGGCAATGGAAAGGGCCAAGAGCATCATTATTAACGGGGTCAAGGACCATGTGATACCACATATTGCCGAAAAGGACACGACAAATGAGATGTGGGCGGCCCTAAAGAAATTGTACCATCATACTTCTGTGCAGAGAAGGATGTTACTAGAAAATCAGTTGTGATCATACCAGATGAAAAATGGATAACAGATCGACCCCTTCCTCGGTCGATTGAAGGAGATCTGTGATTTGTTGACTTCCACAGGAGCCACGCTGGATCAAGAAATGATGGTGAGAACAACCCTGAACACAGTCTTAGAATACTGGGAGGTTTTTGTCCAGAGCATACTGGGCAAGGCAACCCTTATAGATTTGGAGGAAATGTGGGCGACTCTTCGCCAAAAAAAAATTAGAAGGCTAAGCAAGGCAGGAAGTAGTGGAAAGGGAATCATAATCAAGAAGGAGGAGTAGGTGGATGCTTCCTTAGCATTTGAGGGAAATCGGGAGAAACGAAAGAAGAAGGACCTCTCCAAGGTCTGTTATGAAACCAACTCATAAAAAGATAGAAAATATATATGAACGCCTTATAAATTAGCCTCTTCAAGGGGGGAATCTCCTTTACATTACACAAATGAAAAATTCTTGGATGATACAAATGACTAAACATCCTTTCTATATATAGGATTCTAAGGGGTCACAATGTAATCAAGCCGACATAATAGTAATAACTTAAGGGCACAAAAATAACAATAGTGGGTTTCTACGGGGCATACTAATAACAATATGGGGACAATATGGGCACAATAATAACAATAAGTGATACAATGACAATAGTAATGGGGGAATCACTAGTATTATAGGGGCCTAACATGCCCCTCTCCTTCTGAAAAGCATTGTCCTCAATGCTTGTGTATAAAATTCTCATCCTCCCATGTGGAATCTTCAATAGATAAGTTCTTCCACTGATGAGATACTCCGAAATTAATCTATTTTGTAGCTACCAAGTTCTTGTTTCTGTGACTACTTCTGGTTCCAATATGATTTTTCCTTCCTCGTCTAGTTCTGGCAATATTGTTTACAGTGGGATCGTGTCACCTATAACCTTCTTTAAACATGAAACATGGAAAATTGGGTGCACTCGGGAAGCTGTAGGAAGCTCCAATTTGTATGCCATAGTACCAATATTTTGCAACACCTTGTACGAACCATAATACTTTGGTGATAATTTATTATCCTTCTTATCTTCCTTGAGGGATATTTGTTTATATGGTTGTAGCCACAGGAATACCCAGACACCTACATCAAAACTTTTGTCGTTGCGATGTTGATCTGCCTGTTGTTTCTTTCTATTCTGCGCCAACATGAGGTTATCCTTTAAGAGTTTGAGAACTCGTTGTTGGTGCTTGTTGGTGCAAACCTCATGTTGGATATTATCCTTTAAAGTCCCTATGAACACATCAATCCTATGCTCCTTTGGAATATCTTTTATCCTTATGTTCAATTTTTGGAAGTCCCCAATGTGCTCCATCATTGAACCCTTTTGTTTGAGATTTATTAATTGGCTAAAAAATGTGTTGTTTTTTGTATCCTCATAATGTGCTATCATTTCTTCTGGAAAAATTGCCCAAGTGACAATTTTTTTAGGAGAGCAAAGTCATTGAAACCATAAAAAATAATTTGGTTCCAACTATAAAGTTTCGATACATATCTTTTGTGTTTTTTGCATATTATGGAGATCGAAAAATTGCTTCATCTGTAGTATCCATGTTCCGGGATCCTTGCCATCAAACTTCCTCATATCGATTTTTGGAACATGGCGGGTCTTCAATCCAACATTAGAGTCTATGAAATCATGATTAACATTTCTTTTTTTCTCATCATGAGTTTCCTTTACTACCCTTTCACCATTAGTGACCATTTCTTGTAGCAACTTATTCAAATTTATCTTCATTTCTTCCATCTTATCGTCCATGCCATTCATCTTAGTGTCCATATCATTCATCTTAGTGTCCATGTGTTATAGGCATATTTGGGCATTACAACCCAAATCACATATGTCGATAAACCAAGGGCTCTTAAATCCCTAAAAGTGTTGTTTCACACCCTAAAGGGTCATGGTCAACTGATTACATCATTTCCCAGAAGTTCCACCTGAAAAACTACTTAGAACTGGCCAAAACTGAACCATACAGACTACTCCATGCTTAGGGTGCGATGCATATTGGCTGCTACACTAGCCAGGTGTGATGCATACTGAAAGAGCCTTCTGTGGGGTGCGATGTGCGAGAGTAGACAAATGGCGGAGACATTTTGCTAAGTGGAAACCTAGGGAATATTATAGAAATTTCTCATATGATATTTGCCTCTCTGAATTCGCCTAGGGATGAGTAAGAGATCATGAAATCTCCAAGTGGAACCAAGAACTATCAGTGAAATGACACTAATCAAAAACCCAAAAGCTGACTCACCCCTCTGCAAATATCTATAAATGGATCCCTCATTTGAGAGATCTAGAGGCTAGAATTTTGTAATTTGCAAGGAAGTGCTGTTGGTTTCTCTTTGAGACATTGTAGTATTGGGTGATCTCGCTTTTCATGAGGTGAAGAGGGCTTTCATGCTGGGACGATGATGCTGGATCAAATAGCTGGGTTGTAATCCTCTCTTCTACTATCAATAAAGTTATTTGAGTTTTCCTCCATATACTTGTGTATTTGTGAATCTTGCTATTTGTGAATGCACTTGTATGGTTAATGTATTTCTGATTTTGCATTGTTTATGGTATTATAGATCTCTATGCTTTGATGGTGTTTTGTTGCTTTTCCTCTACAGGTGTTCTCTAAAGCAGGACAAGTAAGAAAGGAGTGGCAAGCTCTATCAAGGGAGAGAGGAAACAAGCAAGGAGCCAAGCGAAAGATTCAGGTTGGTTCTCTTTGCTTCTCTCTTATCTATCATACATAAAGGAAATCACAAGTTACTTTGATTGTTTGTTTCTAAGATAGCTACCCATCTTAGTGGGACTAGCAGATCGAAAAGACACTAGTTTTCATCGAAAAAAAATGGCAACCCCATTGGGGAGTGATTAGTTTGTTTGTTTGTTATTGTTGTTTGTTTTATAAGATACAGACAAAGCCTGAAGTTAAGCCAACTAGCCTTCGAACTGCACCTGTTATGCAAGTGCAAAGTAGATCAACGCTGCTTTAGTCAATCTCTGGGTTGGTTTATGAATTGAACATCTGACTTGCAAACATCTTAAGTTCCCTTGTGGTAGCTAAATAACCTCATAAGATCACACCCTTGTACTTTGTTGTTACTGTCTATCATAGCTCAGCCTAAATCACTAAACTTAGCTGCAAATTTTGAGAAAAAACCAAGCTCAGTTTCGTCCCCTGGCCCATCGTACTGTTTGTAACTGGCAGCCTGGATGATTTGCACCTCCCGTGTGTTGTGCGTGAGATGCATCCCTGTTTCCCTTAAGGACAGGTGCAATGACTAAATGATACTGTTTCCTTCTCTAGAATTTGTTTTTCTTCTTTGTTTTCTGTTCTATTCAGTAGTTTTGCTGATTATGATCAGTATATCATTGTTGAAGCCTTCTTCCTTTACATTATTCAACCTCCATTGATCAGGAATTGTAAATGTTTTTTTTATGTATTTTTCATCATTTACAATCCTCCTTTGCAAAGACTAGCTTAATCGAATTGTCGTCTTTTGATTCAAAAGTGTCGTAATTGTCGTTTTAAGTTAAGAAGAAGAGTGTTGTAAAGTCTTCCTCTTCTAGATAGTTGATTGTATTTTTGTCATTGTATTTGATTTGAATTGTCAATATTTGAAGTGTCGAAATTAGTTTTCCATTTGGAATCAAGTGTCGTTTTAGTCTTCCTTTCATTTTGAAAAGAAATTGTTGAAGTGGCGCTTTGAAGAAAATAGTTCAGATCTGTACTTAGTTTTCCTTTTTTGGCATTCTCACATTAAGGAAGCGGAAAAACAAATACATGCATGTGCATTTGCATTTTGGACTGCATGCGGAAAATGATTTAGGAAAAGTGCATTTAGTGTGTGCTCTATGCTCTTTGTTGAAAGAATCGTACTTTTCTTTCCTTAGTAGCTAGGATTTTCATTGCTAAAAGAAAACAAACGACTGGTTATCATTTTATATTGCATATTTAGGAATTTTACATCTACATCATGCAGTGAACCTTGAAAGACATCTAAGAAAGATCAACTCTAAAATAAACCTCAATGAACATAAAAACGCTTTGGAACCTAACGCACAACATCTAGAAGTCTAGGCTAGAGACGTATTCCGACGTTGTAAAACCTGGTAACTATCGTTTTCATCGAAGGTTGGGTGATTCATCCTCTTTGATATGACAAGTGTCAGTACGGACTTGTGCTCCCCATACCTTCGAGTATATATTGGGAGACCACAGTAGGATGATATCCTTTATCCTTAGGAAGCCATGTCTGCCACCCTATCGATCGCAATGCACTAAACACAACATTCGGGAAGATTGACTGTTGTACATAAAGTCCTTGGTAGTAATTTCTCTTTAATTTACCACCAAGGTGTATATTGCAATTTTGCGATTGGTTTGGTAATCCCTCTATCTAGATTTCCAGAGTAGTCACTTTTGTTCCCTTTCGACTCCTTAAAAGAAAAGGTCCATCTGAGCACTTGTCACTTCAGGATCATTAAAAATCTAAGGTGACCAGAGTCACCTTTAGCTTTTTCTTGACTCTTAAAAATTGAAAAAGCATATTGTGTCAAAGCATCATAAAATTTATTTAATTTGAAATAAAATCCATGTTCCTTCGTTGATCTTAGGTTGAGGTAATGGAGTCCACCAATCAAGGATTTCCCCTTGGGGGAGTCCTAGTCCTTTCTCTTCTCGGGAAGATATTGGTGCTCCATATATGGCTACATTATCCCTTCTAGGAATCACAATTTGCCTGCCGGTATGGCTATTCTCAATCTCTGTCGTTCAAAACACCATAATTCCTCAGCAATCGAATCAGCAACCAGATGATACTGGAGTTGCTCCCTCACCTTCTACTTCGTTTGTTTCTCCCTACCCTTCTTTCTCTTTGCTTGGTGAAACTAGTAATACTAAAAACCAAGTAACTGAGAAGAAGAAGAAGAAGCCAGTCATGAAAGGGGGCAACCATGCATCATTCGATGAAACTCTGCACACCGAACCTTCCAAACCCAAATCTCCGTGCATAATTTGCAAAGGAAACTATTTTCATCGAGATTGTCCTTGCATTTCGTGGATCTTGAGAGACTGGTCTCCCCGCTTGCACCATCCGGTGTCATCAACCTTTGTCAATCATGTTGAGAACACACCATCGACTAGTGAAAGTGAAGTCAATGGACAAAAAGGAAGATTCAGATTTCCTTGTAGGTTGTGTGAAGGCGATCATGCCTTTCACCGTTGTCCTTTTTTGGATGAAGCTAAAAGTGTCTTGGATAACCGTCCTGCTTCACCACAGCGACTTCTGCCTGGATACAAGAAAATCTTGCCAAGTCCATCGCTAGTTGAAAATACGACTGACATACCTCAGTTGTCAGTCGAAACGCCTATTGTTGAAGATAAACACTCTGAGTCCGTACCGGATCAAAGTCAACAGGTTGGGACGATAGTCAACCTAGTCTTGCCTTTAGAAGGTCCACCTTTAGATGATATAGTTTCCAAAGAGAACGAGAACGACACCATTCAAATTATTTTTGTTAACAAAGATTCTGATGAACATGGGGGCAATCTACCCATTCCTTTATGACAGGAGGGAAGTTCCCCATTTCAAGAGATTCATCTAGCTGTTTATTCGGTTCCCCCTACAAGCAATCTAGTCGTTTCCTTCGATTGGAATCTACTAGCGGGACCCCACCTTCCATCTAATGTACCATTTTGAATCATAGTACAAGTTTACAAAATGATCATGTCTGGCACTATCATAGATGAAGGGGCTTCCGTGAGTATCCTTTCCTCAATTGCTTGGAACGCACTTGGTTTGCCATCGCTTCTGCCTGAGAATTGAAATTTGTTAGGCTTCAACAAAGGAACTAGTCGACCATTAGGGATCCTTCCAAATTTTCCTATAGCTTTGAGAAGGAAAACCGTTCACTTGAGCATGGTGGTAGTCCAAGGGCGACTAGATTACAATCTACTCCTTGGGCGTGACTACGTTTACAACATGGGAGCTATTGTTTCCACACTCTTTCTGGTGATGTGTTTCCCGCATGAAGGCAGGATGGTGAAACTTGTCGACCAGCTTTCATTTCCTAGTTCAAACATGCCTACGAGTCAAACAACATCCCTAAATGGTCTCTTTGCATCAAGAATTTCTCTTCAACCTCCAGTTTAGCCACCTAATTACCGCGAGTAATTCGGTGAATGAAACAAAGCTCAGGGGGCATGCACCTTGGTTTGCTTCGGCAGGTGAACCTAGCTGAAAAAGCAAATTTCCTTGTAGGTTATTGTTTCCGGGAAAACTAGTGTCTTTTCAATCTGCTAGTCCCACTAAGACGGGTAGCTATCTTAGAAACAAACAATCAAAGTAACTTGTGATTTCCTTTATGTAGATTAGATAAGAAAGAAGTAGAGAGCACCAACCTAAATCTTTTGCTTGGCTCCTTGCTTGTTTCCTCTCTCCCTTGATAGAGCTTGCCACTCCTTTCTTACTTGTCTCACTTTAGAGAACACCTATAGAGGCAAAGAAACAAAACACCATCAAATCATAGAGATCTATAATACCATAAAAAATGCAGAATCAGAAATACATTAACCAAGAAACTGTATTCATAAATAGCAAGATTCACAAATACACAAGTATATGGAGGAAAACTCAAATAAATTTATTGATGGTAGAATAGAGGATTAAAACCTAGTTGTTTGATCTAACATCATCCTCCCAGCATGAAAGCCCTCTTCACCTCATGAAAAGCAAGATCACCCAACAATACAATGTCTCAAAGAGAAACCAACAACACTTCCTTACAAATTACAAAATTCCAGCCTCTAGATTTCTCAGATGAGGGATCCATTTATAGATATTTGCAGATGGGTGAGTCAGCTTTTGGTTTTTTTATTAGTGTCATTTCACTGATAGTTCTTGGTTCCACTTGGAGATTTCATGATCTCTTACTCATCCCTGGGTGAATTCAGAGAGGCAAGTGTCATATGAGAAGTTTCTAGAACATTCCTTGGGTTTCCACTTAGCAAACTGTCTCTGCCATTTGTCTACTCTCACCCATCACACCCCACAGAAGGCTCTTTTAGTATTCATCACACGTGGCTAGTGTAGCAGCCATTATGCATTGCACCCTAAGCATGGAGTAGTCTGTATGGTTCAGTTTTGGCTAGTTTTGAGTAGTTTTTCAAGTGGAACTTCTGGGAAATGATGTAATCAGTTGACCATGATCCTTTAGGTTTTGAAACAACACTTTTAGGGGTTTAAGAGCCCTTGGTTTATTGACATATGTGATTGGGGTTGTAGTTCCCGAATATGTCTATAACAGTTGCCCCCTAAAGCATGACGTCATAAATCTTATGATGTCAGGTGAAATGCTTTATCATGAGGATCCAAGGTCTTCAAATTGGAAGGTGACCTATATAAAATACAATACAATAAATCATCTTCATATTATTTTCATGATCTAGCTAAGGCGGGCATTCCCATGCTCAACTTTATAAATTCATTTTCATGTGCATAGGACAGACAATCGTCCGCTGTTGTAGACTGGTGATTCTTGTAGAGCCATCATCCCTTAGCTTGGATGATCATTTGCGCAGCTATGGTGTACATTTGATGTCTTTATGTTCCTAAATATATCGCAACCTGGATGGATGAAACTAGACCTCGGGTCTTCAAACTCGTTCAATCTTCGCCCGATGTACAAGTCGATCCATGTGAAAAGATGTTTTGAAGTCGAACATGGAAAGGCATCGCCTGATTACCAACCAATGATATAAGTTGTTAACAAGCGCAAGAGGAATCATTGATAATGATAATGACCCTCAAGGTACTATAGTACAATTCACGTGGTGTGATTATATGAGTTGATGTCGAACACCACACTAAATCTTGCGGTCCAAGTCCATTGATGTAAACCTGTCGCTAGAAGTGAGAAACTTGCCATTGAGGCATGCGAGCTTCAAAGTACTAAAAGGGTTGTTCCTAGGTCAACTTCTTGGATAATGAGCTAATGTTGACAAGAAGTGACCTGTCATAGGAGGGCCTTAATGAATCCCACATCTATGACACAAAAAAAGAAAATGATTTTCTGGAGGTGAAAACGATCTGATGATACAAGGTTCAGGAAAGGCGGTCATGAAAAATGGAGAGTGAAGGATTTGTAGTGGATGAGGAGTTAGCTGGGTGACGAATTCTCTTAATGAATTCTCTTGAACATATCGACGAAACTCAGATGGATTGGTAGCATTAACCCCAAAAATGGATGGTATGGAGGACCAATGGTGATGTGACTGGTGAAAAGAATAACCCAACCTGACTCAATCATGGTGATGGAGTGAAAGTGTCATGTTCAAGAGTACCTGCTACCAATGAAGTTGTTCAAGTTTTCTTCCCTTTTTCCCCAGTCATTGCTGACTAGTACTTCTTTATTTTTGTCAAGCTTAAGGAGGATAACATATGCTTGTTCTATAATTTTCCCTTCGGGCAAACTTGTCGCTATGTTTTAGTGAGCCTAGCAACAGTGAAACTCGCTCTTATCGGGATGGACAAGTTTATCGCTATTGTTTTAATAAGTTTAATGAAAAACATAACTCAGTCCTTTTCATGTTTAGAGAGTTTGAAAAGGGATGGAAAGGAAACTCCAGCAGTCCTTTTTCGTGGCATAATCCCTTAATTCTGAAAAAGTATAAAATAATACAAAAGGGATGGCTTTTCGATTGCTTTAGCAAGCCGAATAAGACAAGTGCTCGATCTTTTTGTGGAATGATCCCTCAGGTCCAAAAAAGTTAAAATGTAGAGAAGGGATGGCACTTCCCCTTACTTCAATGAGTTGGAAAGGCCAGTAGCTCGACAATCTTTTCATATATTACGAGTCTAAAAAGAGCTTAAAAGAGACTTGTTTTTAAGGAACGAGTGATGTTTTCAGGTAACAACTAGTTCCAGGTAAGTTTGGAACTTCTCAAACACGACAGTGTAAAGAGGGTGGCTAATGGAATCACTCATCGCAGCTTTTCCTCAAAAGGGTAAACAATCAAGTGGAAGCATATGACCGGCCAAAAGAATGAAGGTGACGGTAAGAACACAACCAAGGCTCAAAAGGCTAATAGCAAGGTAATCACGAAGGTTATTTACCAAGGGTGGATTCATTTTTTAATGAGCTTGAATCTTTAGAAATTATGCTCAGTGGCGGGTTAATTTTTTAATGAGCTTGAACCCTGCAGAAACATTTCTCATGCCAGTTGTCTTTAAAGATGTCTCTTATTAGTAGGTTCATTTTTAGTGAGCTTTCCCCATGCGAAAATTTTCTCATTGCCTTTTGTATGCAGGATGGAAACGACCAAACTACAGAACTAACTACACTAAGATTTAATGAACTACTGAGGTTAGGTAGGATAGTTTTGTCTTTTTCCTAGATAAAACATTTCCTTTGCTTTGCCTGCGTGCCGTGATAAAGGTGAATGGTGGATCAGACCATTCACCTAACCTAAGCAGTTGAACTAAAAGTTAGGCTAAAACACTACGAGGTTAGAGTTAAATTGATCCCTTTTCACTTGCATAAAAAAGGTTTGCATGCCCCCAAGTGTTGAGAAAACGAGAATTTCTAGGTTACCTTATGGAAGTTCCTGCATTTAAGCAGGATTGTTCTGTTTGCGGAGCAGACAAAACACTTCCTTGGCTCTGTCCATCGAAATAGACAGTGTGAGCTTCTAATCACATAACATGCGAGGAGATAAATGTTTCAGACTGATCCCATATCCTACATGGAGATGGGGTTTCAGACCGGTCATATAACCTACAAGGAAATTTGTTTTTTCAGCTAGGTTCGCCTACCGAAGCAGAACAACATGCATGCACCCTGAGCTTTGTTGCATTCACCGAATTACTCGCGGTAATTAGGTGGATGAATTGGAGGTTGAAGAGACATTCTTGACACAAAGAGACCATTTAGGGAAGGTGTTTGACTCATAGCCGTGTTTGAACCAGGAAATGAAAGCTGGTCGACAAGTTGCACCATTCTGCATTCATGCGGGAAACACATTACTCGAAAGAGTGTGGAAACAATAGCTCCCATGCTGTAAACGTAGTCACGCCCAAGAAGTAGATTGTAATCTAGCGGCCCTTGGACTACCATCACGTTCAAGTGAACGATTTTCCTTCTCAAAGTTATAGGCAAATTTGGAAGGATCCCTAATGATCGACTGGTTCCTTTGTTGAAGCGTGACAAATTTCGATTCTCAGGCAGAAACGATGATGAACAAAGTGCTTTCCAAGCAGTTGAGGAAATGATACTCACGGAAACCCCTTCATCTATGATAGTGCCAGACATGATCATTTTGTAAACTTGTACTATGATTTGGAATGGTACATTAGATGGAAGGCGGGGTCTTGCTAGTAGATTCCAATCGAAGGAAACGACTAGATTTCTTGGAGGGGGGACTGAGTAAATGGCTGGATGAATCTCTTAAAATGGGGAACTTTCCTCCTGTCGTAAAGGAATGGGTAGATTGCCCCCATGTTCATCAGACTCTGTGTTAACAAAAAGAATTTGAATGGTGTCGTTCTCATTCTCTTTGGAAACTATATCATCTGAAGGTGGACCTTCTGAAGGCAAGATTGGGTCGGCTGCCATCCCGACCTATTGATTTTGGTCCGGTATGGTCTCAGAGGGTTTATCTTCAACGATAGGCATTTCGACTGACAACTGAGGTATGTCAGTCAGATTTTCAACTAGCGATGGACTTGGCAAGAGTTTCTTGTATCCAGGTGGAAGTCGCTGCAGTGAAGCAGGACGGTTATCCAAGACACTTTTAGCTTCATCCAGAAAAGGACAATGGTGAAGGGCATGATCGCCTTCACATAACCTACTAGGAAATTTGAATCTTCCTTTTTGTCCATTGACTTCATTTTCGCTAGTTGATGGTGTGTTCTCAACATGATCGACAGAGGTTGATGACACCGAATGGTGCAACCGGGGAGACCAGTCTCTCAAGATCTGCAGAGTGCAAGGACAATCTTGATGAAGTGGTTTCCTTTGCAAATTATGCATGGAGATTTAGGTTTGGAAGGTTTGGTGTGCGGATTTTTGCCAGATGATGCATGTTTGTCCGCTTGCTTGACTGGGTTCTTCTTCTTCTTCTCCTTCTCTTTCTTCTTCTTCTCAGTTACTTGGTTTTTAGTATCACTAATTTCACCAAGCGAAAAGGAATAAGGAGAGGGAGAAATAAATGAAGTAGAAGGTGAGGGAGCAACTCCAATATCATCTAGTTGCATACTCAATTGCTGATGAATTACGGTGGTTTGAACGACAAGGGTTGAGAATAGCCATACTAGCAGGCCAATTGTGATTCCTCGAAGGGACAGTGTAGCCATATATGGAGCACCAATATCTCCCCAAGAATAGAAAGGACTAGGATTCCCCCCAAGGGGAAATCCTTGATTGGTCGACTCCATTACCTCAACCTAAGATCAATGAAGGAACAAGGATGTTATTCCGAATTAAATAAATTTTATGATTCTTTGACACAACTTGCTTTTTCAATTTTTAAGAGTCGAGAAAAAGCTAAGGGCGACTCTCGTCGCCTTCGATTTTTAATGAGCCTGAAGTGACAAGTGCTCAGATGGACCTTTTGTTTTAGGGAGTCAAAAAGGAACAAAAGTGACTACTCTAGAAACCTAAACAAAGGGATTACCAAACCAATCACAAAACTGCAATATTCACCTTGGTGGTAAATTAAAGAGAAATTACCAAGGACTTTACGTACGGTAGTAAATCTTCCCAAATGTTGTGTTCAGTGCATTACGATCGATAGGGCGGTAGGCACAACTTCCTAAGGATAAAGGATATCAGCCTATTGTGGTCTCCCAATATATACTCGACGATACGGGGAGCACATGTCCATACTGGCACTTGTCATATCAAAGAAGAGGAATCACCCAACCTTCGATGAAAACAATAGTTACCAGGTTTTACGTCTCTAGCCTAGACTTCTAGATGTTGTGCGTTAGGTTCCAAGTGATTTTATGTTCACTGAGGTTTATTTTAGAGTTGATCTTTTTTAGAAGTTTGTCTTTCAAGGTTCACCGCATGATGTAGATGTAAAATTCCGAAATATGCAATCTAAAATGATAAACAATCTTTTGTTTTCTTTTAGCAATGAAAATCCTAGTTACTAAGGAAAGAAAAGTATGATTCTTTCAACAGAGAGCAGAAAGCACACACTAAATGCACTTTTCCTAAATCATTTTCCACATGCAGTCTAAATGCAAATGAACATGCATGTATTTGTTTTTCCATTTCCTCTATGTGAGAATGATAAAAAGGAAAACTATGTACAGATCATAACTATTTTCTTCAAAACGACAATTCAACGATTTCTTTTCAAAACGAAAGGAAGACTAAGATGAAACTTTCTATTTCGAATTGAAAACTGCTTTGGACACTTGAAATATTGACAATTCAAATCAAATACAATGACAAAAGTACAATCAACTATCTAGAAGAGGAAGACTTTATGACACTCTTCTTCTTGACTCAAAACGACAGTTACGACACTTTTGAAATCAAAAGATGACAATTTGATTAAGCTACTCTTGACAAAGGAGGACTGTAAATGATGAAAAAGAAATAAAAAAACATTCACAATTCCTAATCAATGGAGGCTGAATAATGTAAAGCTAGAAGGCTTCAACAATGATATACTGATCATAAGTAGAAAAACTATTGAATAGAGCTGAAAACAAAGAATAAAGAACCAAATTCCAGAGAAGGAAACAATATCATTCAGTCATCGCACCTGTCCTTAAGGTAAACAAGGATGCATCTCACCTGCAACACACGGGAGGTGTGATGCATCCAAGCTGCCAGTTACATTGAGCTTGAGTTTTGCTCAAAATTTGAAGCTATGTTCAGTGATTTAGGCTGAGCTATGATGGACAGTAACAACAAAGCACAGGGGTATGATCTTATGAGGTTATTGAGCTACCACAAGGGCACTTAGGATGTTTGCAAGTCAGATGTTCAGCTCATAAGCCAACCCAGAGATTGACTGAAGTAGTGTTGATATACTTTGCACTTGCATAGAAAGATCAGTTCGAAGGCTAGCTGGCTTATCTTTAGGCTCCGTCTGTAGTTTATAAAGAAAACAACAATAACAAACAAACAAACTAATTTCTCCCCAGTGGAGTCGCCATTTTTTTTCCAGGAAAACTAGTGTCTTTTCGATTTGCTAGTCCCACTAAGACGGGTAGCTATCTTGGAAATAAACAATCAAAGTAAATTGTGATTTCCTTTATGTATGATATATAAGAGAGAATCAGAGAGCACCAACCTAAATCTTTCACTTGGCTCCCTGCTTTTTTCCTCTCTCCCTTGATAGAGCTTGCCACTCCTTTCTTACTTGTCCCACTTTAGAGAACACCTATAGAGGCAAAGCAACAAAACACCATCAAACCATAGAGATCTAAAGACCATAAACACAGCAGAATCAAAAATACATTAACCATACAACTGCATTCATAAATAGCAAGATTCACAAATACACAAGTATATGGAGGAAAACTCAAATAACTTTATTGATAGTAGAAGAGAGGATTACAACCTAGCTATCTGCTCCAGCATCAACCTCCCAGCATGAAAGCCCTCTTCACCTCATGAAAAGCAAGATCACCCAACAATACAATGTCTCAAAGAGAAACCAACAACACTTCCTTACAAATTACAAAATTCCAGCCTCTAGATCTCTCAGATGAGGGATCCATTTATAGATATTTGCAGATGGGTGAGTCAGCTTTTGGGTTTTTTATTAGTGTCATTTCACTGATAGTTCTTGGTTCCACTTGGAGATTTCATGATCTCTTACTCATCCCTGGGCAAATTCAGAGAGGCAAGTGTCATATGAGAAGTTTCTAGAATATTCCTCGGGTTTCCACTTAGCAAACTGTCTCTGCCATTTGTCTACTATCGCCCATCGCACCCCACAGAAGGATTTTTCAGTATGCATCGCACCTGGCTAGTGTAGCAACCGGTATGCATCACACCCTAAGCATGAAGCAGCCTGTATGGTTTAGTTTTGGTCAGTTTTGAGTAGTTTTTCAAGTGGAACTTCTGGGAAATGATGTAATCAGTTGACCATGATCCTTTAGGGTGTGAAACAACACTTTTAGGGGTTTAAGAGCCCTTGTTTTATTGACATATGTGTTTGGGGTTGCAGTGCCAAAATATGTCTATAACCGTTATATGATTGGTCTGAAACGCCTTCTCCGTGTAGGATATGGGATTAGTCTGAAACATTTATCTCCTCGAATGTTATGTGATTGGAAGATCACACCATTCACCTTTATCTATTTTGATGGATAGAGCCAAGGAAGTGTTTTTTCTACCCTGCAGACGGAACAATCCTGCTTAAATGCAGGAACTTCCATAAGGTAACTTGGAAATTCTCGTTTTCTCAACGCCTAGGGGCATGCAAATCTTTTTTATGCAAGTGCAAAGCGACCAGTTTAACTCTAACCTCGTAGTGTTTTAGCCTAACTTTTAGTTCGACAAATTAGGTTAGGTGAATGGTTTGATCCACCATTCACCTTTGTCAGCAGCACGTAGGCAAAGCAAAGGAAATGTTTTATCTAGGCGAAAGACAAAACTATCCTACCCAACCTCAATAGTTCATTAACTCTTAGTGTAGTTAGTTATGTAGTTTGGTCGTTTCCAGCCTGCATACAAAATGCAATGAGCAAATTTTCGCATGCGGCAAGCTCACTAAAAAATGAACCTACTAATAAGAGACATCTTTAAAGATGACTGGCATGAGCATTGTTTCCGTAGGGTTCAAGCTCGTTAAAAGATAAACCCGCCATTGAGAATAGTTTCTAAAGATTCAAGATCATTAAAAAATGAATCCACACTCTGTAAATAACCTTTGTGATTGCCTTGCTATCATCCTTTTGAGCCTTGGTTGTGTTCTTACTGTCATCTCCATCCTTTTGGCCGATCATACGCTTCCACTTGATTGTTTACCCTTTTGCGGAATAGCTGTGATGAGTGATTCTATTAGCCACCCTCTTTACACTTTCATGTTTGAGAAGTTCCAAACTTACCTAGAACCAACTGTTACCTGAAAACATCACTCGTTCCTCAAAAAACTAGTCCCTTTTAAGCTCTTTTTAGACTTGTAAAATATGAAAAGATTGCCGACCTACTGGCCTTTCCATCTCATTAAAGTAAGGGGAAGCACCATCCCTCCTATAAATTTTAATCTTTTTGGACCTGAGGGATCATTCCACAAAAATATCGAGTGCTTGTCTTATTTGGCTCGCTAAAGCAATTTTTTTTTTTTTTTTTTTTTTGTATCAGAGGAATCGGCAACTGGGACAGCCTTGCAACTTGCGTGACACGGGGTCGATTCTGGCCGCCACCACTATAACCTCTGGGTTCCTCGCCTTGCCCGCTATAACGCGTCACCAATGTAAGTTCGGGGGATTTGAACTTGTGACCTTCAATACGGAGTCCGCTTACTACGAACTTCACCGCCATGTGATTACCAACTCTCCTACCCCGTGGGGCTTGGCTCGCTAAAGAAATCGAAAAGTCATCCCTTTCGTATTATTTTATACTTTTTCGGACTTAAGGGATTATGCCATGAAAAAGGACTGCTAGAGTTTCCTTTCCATCCCTTTTCAAACTCTCTAAACATGAAAAGGACCGAGTTATCTTTGTCATTAAACTCGTTAAAACAATAGCGACAAACTTGTCCATCCAGACAAGAATGAGTTTCACTGTCGCTAGGCTCGCTAAAACGTAGTGATAGGTTTTCCCGAAGGGAAAATTATAGAACAAGCATATGTTATCCTCCTCAAGCTTGACAAAAATAAAGAGGTACTGGTTAGCAATGACTGGGGAAAAAGGGAAGAAAACTTGAATAACTTCATTGGTAGCAGGTTTCTCTTGAACATGACACTTTCACTCCATCACTATGATTAAGTCGGGTTGGGTTATTCCGTCCATTGGTCACATCACCATTGGTCCTCCATACCATCCATTTTGGGGTAAACGCTACCAATCCATCTCAGTGTCGCCGATATGTTCAAGAGAAGTCATTCAGAGAATTCGTCACCTAGGTAACACCTCATCTATTGCAATACCTTCACTCTCCATTTTTCATGACCACCATTCCTGAACCTTGTATCATCAGATCGTTTTCACCTCCACAAAATCATTTGCTTTGTTTCATGTCGTAGATGTGGGATACATCAAGGCCTTCCTACGATGAGTCACTTCTTGTCGACATCAGCTCATTATCCAAGAAGTTGACTTAGAAACAACCCTTTTAGTACTTTGAAGCTTGCATGCCTCAATGGAAAGTTTCTCACTTCCGGCGATAGGTTTACATCAATGGCCTTGGACCGAAAGATTTTGCATGGTGTTCGACATTGACTCATATATTCACAACATGTGAATTGCACTACAGTACCTTGAGGGTCATCATCATTATCGGTGATTCCTCTCGCACCTATTAACAACTTATAGCATTGGCTGGTAATCAGGCATTATCTTTCCATGTTCGACTTTAGAACATATTTTCACATGGATCGACTTGTACATCAGGCGAAGCTTGAATGAGTTTGAAGACCCCGGATCTAGTTTCATCCATCCGGGCTATGATGTATTTAGGAAAATAAAGACATCAAATGTACACCATAGCTGCATAGATGATCATCCAAGCTAAGGGATGATGGTTCTACAAGAATTACCAGTCTACAACAATGGACGATTGTCTGTCCTATGTACATGAAAATGAATTTATAAAGCTAAGCGTGGGAATGCCCGCCTCAACTAGATCATGAAAATAATATTAAGATAATGTATTGTATTGTATTTTATACAGGTCACCTTCCAGTTCAAAGACCTCAGATCCTCATGATAAAGCATTTCACCCGACATTAGAAGATTTATGACCTCATGCTTTAGGGGGTAACTGTTATAGACATATTTTGGCATTGTAACCCCAATCACATATGTCGATAAATCAAGGGCTCTTAAACCCCTAAAAGTGTTGTTTCACACCCTAAAGGGTCATGGTCAATTGATTACATCATTTCCCAAAAGTTCCACTAGAAAAAATACTCAAAACTGGCCAAAACTGAACCATACAAACTGCTCCATGCTTAGGGTGCGATGCATATTGGCTACTACACTAGCTAGGTGCAATGCATACTGAAAGAGCCTTTTGTGGGGTGTGATGGGCAAGAGTAGACAAATGGCAGAAAGAGTTTGCTAAGTGGAAACCCAGGGAATCTTCTAGAAACTTCTCATATGACACTTGCCTCTTTGAATTCACCCAGGGATGAGTAAGAGATCATGAATTCTCCAAGTGGAACCAAGAACTATCAGTGAAATGACACTAATCAAAAACCCAGAAGCTGACTCACCCCTCTACAAATATCTATAAATGGATCCCTCATCTGAGAGATCTAGAGGCTGGAATTTTGTAATTTATAAGGAAGTGTTGTTGGTTTCTCTTTGAGACATTGTATTGCTGGGTGGTCTTGCTTTTCATGAGGTGAAGAGGGCTTTCATGCTGGGAGGATGATGCTGGATCAGACAACTGGGTTGTAATCCTCTCTTCTACTATCAATAAAGTTATTTGAGTTTTCCTCCATATACTTGCGTAGTTGTGAATCTTGCTATTTTTTAATGCAATTGTATGGTTAATGTGTTTCTAATTTTGCATTGTTTATGGTATTATAGATTTCTATGCTTTGATGGTGTTATGTTGTTTTGCCTCTACAGGTGTTCTCTAAAGCCGGACAAGTAAGAAAGGAGTGGCAAGCTCTATCAAGGGAGAGAGGAAACAAGCAAGGAGCCAAGTGAAAGATTCAGGTTGGTGCTCTTTGCTTCTCTCTTATCTACCATAGATAAAGGAAATCACAAGTTACTTTGATTGTTTGTTTCTAAGATAGCTACCCGTCTTAGTGGGACTAGCAAATCGAAAAGACACTAGTTTTCTCGGAAACACCATGCCATCGATCTTAGCTTCCACGTCTTCCATCTTAGTTTCCATGCCGTCCTTCTTAGCTTCCAAGTCATTCATCTTCGCTTTTGCGCCTTTCTTTAAACTGTCCATCTTAGCTTCTATGTCTTTCTTTAAACCATCCATCTTATTTTCTGTTACCTTTTGTGCGAGTGAAATTTGTTGCACTTGGTTTCGTAATATTGATATATCATGTTGCATTTCTTCCTCTTCTTCATGAGTCATGCTAGATATTTTAGGTTGCTTACTAAGTGTTTCCATTTTCTTTCTTTGGGGCATCAATTATCGATAATAATGCTTCACTGCCCTTTGAATTCCTTCAAACTAATTTTTCAAACCAATCTTATGCAAAAATTTAAAAAATACACACCTTTTTTTACTTGTAGGAGCTTAATATTGAATCTAATGTACCTCTGTAATTTTGGATCTCTCAGTTCTGAAATCATGCTACAGTAGCCCTCTGCGTCCTCTTTCCAATGCCAACAGTCTGATCAAAATTGGATTCTACAGGGAAGAGTTATGCCAAACCTCCCACAATGACCTGATTATAGACTAGTTCAGTAGAGTGACTTGTACGACATACCACGTGTCACTGTTTCAACCTTAGTACCTAAAACTAATACACAAAAAGCTAGAGGTTGTCCTCTTTATAAAACATCTTATGAGATTTCAATCTTATGTTCAAAACAAAAGTTATGACGATTTTCCCCAGGTCACTTGTTTGGAATGTAATTCGGGAGTCTGCAAAAACGCCGACTTCCTCAGATCATATCTCCACAAATGTGGTTCAAAAAGCTTTGAAATGTGGACCTGAAGTTCAGAACTATTTTGGCCCAAATGGGTTTTTTTTTAGCTTCTAAAACATCGCAGAAAAAAAGTTATAGTGAAAATGACACAACGACCTATTTGGAGCAGTGAAACCCTTGAATCCAAAATTTTGATACCAAATGTTATGAAACCAACTCACAAAAAGATAGAAAAGATAGATCAATGCCTTAGAAATAAGCCCCTTCGAGGGGGAAACCTCCTTTACATTACACAAATGAACAATTCTTAGATTATTCAATTGAGAAAACCTCCTTTCTATATATAGGAGTCTACGAGGTTACAATATAACCAAGCCGACCTAACAATAACAATATAAAGGCACAAAAATAACAATAGAGGGATTCTATGGGGCACAATAATAACAATATGGGGACAATAGGGGCACAATAACAACAATAAGGGATACAACGACAATAGTAATGGGGGGATCACTAATATTATAAGGACCTAACACTTTATAAGAACCAATAGGATTCAAGATGATAATTTCAACCGTGGGGAATGATTCGCCATTTCTGGAGTAAAAAAGAAATAGAATAAATAATAATAAAATAATAAAACTACTTTTTCAACTCGTATTTTCAACTTATCTCCCTAATGTTTTACTCAAATTTTGAGCAAGAGTACTCATTGGATGCAAACTTTAATTCCTCATCTAAGGAGTACCCATGTTGCATACTCTTGATGGACCCTGGTACATGAAAAATGATAAATACATGAAAAAACGTGATTGCAATTATGCTTTTCATGCATTTCTCATTTTTTGTGTAGCAGGGTCCATCGAAGTATGCAACATGGGTACTCCTTAGATGAGGAATCAAATTTGCATCCAACGAATGTTTTTGCTCGAAATTTGAGTAAACCCATAGGGAGATAAGTCAAAAATCTGAGTTGAAAAAATAGTTCTTTCTTTTTTCCCTCTAAAATTTGATGATGCAATCTAATCTTATTTTTTTATTTCCACTATTGTTTCATAATTTCCTTAGGAGTCCCATTTTAGACCTCAAAATTCCCCTAATGGTATTCTGCCTCTATAGTTGAAAGTGCCACTACAAACTGTCTCTTACTCATCCAACTGACTGCACCTCGAAACATGTTAAATACATACCCACATGTAAATATTCTCTAATCCAGATCTCGAGCCCATTCTGCTTAAAAAAATCCATGGATGTCCAAAACTCTATCCAAGCCTGGTCTTCCTCAGTAGCACAAAGCATAATCACTGGTGCCACACAAATACCTAAAAACCCACTTCACTATGCTCCTTCCCTCGTTTTGACATAAACCTGCTCAATTCTCCCACTGCATGTGTAATGTATGGTCTAGTACAAACCATTTCATACATCAGGATATCGATTACACTTTCGTATGGAACACAAGACATGTCCTCTTCCTCTTCTTGTGTCTTGGGACACTGTTCAACATATAACTTTACATCGACAGGAATAAGAACGTTCAACAGTTTACTATTCTGCATATTAAACCTTTGTAATATTGTCTCGACACACTTCCTCTGATTTAACCAAAGCTTCTATTTTTCTCGATCTGGTTTAATTTCCATGCCCAAAATATAGTTTGCAGCACTAAGATCTTTTATGTCGAATTTGGTGGACAACTGGGTCTTCAATTCTTGGATAATTTCTTTATTTTTTCCAATAAAAAAACATATCATCCACATACAAGACCAAATAAATAACACGGTCACCAATTAATTTAAAATACACATAGTGATATTCTTTGCTTTTGGTGAAGCCAAGTCCTTGTATATATGTATCAAATTTCTGATACCACATCCTTGGTGATTGTTTTAACCCATACAGAGACTTTGTTGACCTGCATACCAATCCTTTCTTACCCTTCACTGCAAAGCCTTCAGGTTGCTTCATGTGGATCTCTTCTTCTAGATCCCTATGAAGAAATGTTGCCTTCACCTTCATCTGTTCTATCTCGAAATCAAAAGCAGCAACAACAAATAAAAGTAATCTAATAGAAGCTACCCAGGAAACATGAGAACAATTTTCACCAAAATCAATTCCCGACACTTGGGAATAACCTTTTGCTACCAACCAAGCTTTGTATTTCTCCACCTTTCCTTCTGCATTCACCTTCTTCTTAAGCACCCATTTGCTACCAATGCATTTTCTTCCAGCCAGCAACTACACTAGATCCCAAGCCTCATTTTTGTGCAAAGATTCCATTTCATCAACCATGGCCTCTTTCTAGAGTTTATCATCCTATGAATCTACTACTTCTGTAACAGTTCTGGGATTATCATCAGTAATAGATAAAGAAAAATTTGAACACAAAGTAGTTGGACTATACCTTTCTAGCTGTCTTCTTGCTTGAACTGATCTTCTCATAGTTGGAGTTTGTGGCTCTTCATCTTCTGATTCCTCTTCTGTTGTAGAGTTTGATGCCTCCTCCTTTAGCTCAAATTCTATATTCTCAGGTTCCTTTGGTAGGACTTCATGTTTAATAACATCATTCACCTATCTAAACACCACATCATGGTTGTACACAACCTTCCTTGTTTTTGGGTTCCAAAGCTGATAACTTTTTAAACCATCCTTATACCCAATAAAGATGCACCTTTTAGATTTACTATCCAACTTGTTTCTTTTCTCTTTTGGAAGATGTACATATGCATCACATCCAAATACCCTCAAATGTGAAAGAGAGGGTTTCTTACCAGACCATACCTCTTGTGGAGTCTTATCCTCCAACGATAATGAAGGTGATCTATTGACTAGGTAACATGCAGTCTCCACTGCCTTTGCCCAGAATTCCTGTCCTAACCCGACACCACTAGGCATGTTTTTTTCCTTTTCCATCAACGTTTTGTTTATTCTTTTTGCAACTCCATTTTTCTAAGGTGTGTATGGAGTAGTATTCTGCCATGCTATAGCACACTTCTTACAAAACTCTTCAAATTCCTTCTTGAAAAAATCTCCACTATTATCTATCCTCGTCACCTTAATCTTCTTCTCCATCTGGTTATCCACGAGAGACTTAAATTATTTAAACCTTCCCAAGAATTCATATTTCTTCTTGAGGAAATATATCCATGTATTCCTTGAGAATTCATATATAAATGATACATAGTACACAAACTTACCCAGTGATGGAACCGACACAGGTCCAAACACATCATTTTACATAAGCTTTAATATTCGTTTCACCCTCTCACCACTAGAGGGAAAACTCACCTGATTATGCTTCCCATATACACAATTTTCATAGAAATTAAAATCCAGAGAAAAATTAGACATACATTCTACCATACCATTACCATGAAGTATTCAAAGACCTTTCTCTCGAATATGCCCAAGCTTTTGATGCCATAACATGGTATTTTTTGTAGAGACCATTAGATTTTTAACTCCACTTTCAGGAACCACAGAACTATTGCACCCATCAATAATAGTGTCACCTTGAAGCTTGTACAAAGTACCAATTCAAACTCCTCACATTAATACCAGTGCTCCCTGAACCATCTTGTAGGTATTTTTCTTGAACATTTTTTTTACACTTTCTTCATCCAACTTGCTTACAGAAATCAGATTTCTGGCCAATGCAGGAATATGAAGAACACCCAGAAGTGTTCTAATCCTTCCACCTTGCAACTTCAACTTGACTCTTTCGTGACCAATGATTCTATCCTTCTTGTCATCTCCTACGAAGACATCACCACCATCATATTTATCATACTTGTAGAACCACTCCCTGTGGGGAGTGAAGTGAAAGGATGCACATGAGTCAATCAACTGCGATTCATGATCTACATGTGTACTTGAAGAAGAAGCCATGTACACATTCCCACCTTCATTTGAGGTGGGTTTTGCCTATGTAGAAGGAGCATCAATAGATCACTTTCCTTTCTTAGGAGCTTTAGATCTACAATGTTTTTTGAAGTACCCTTCCTTTCTGCATTTCCAGCGCACCTTTATAGGTTTTCCTGGAGATTTAGATCTCCATATAGCTTTAGATCTCCCACTCAAGGATTTAATTTTGTTTCTATTCTGGGACCGTCCTCATACAAACAAGGCATCACCATTTTGGCACTCCATATTTTTTCGTCTCATCGCCTCTAACAAGAACGATGAGACTATTTCATCAAAATACAAGGCGGTTACATTGCTACCTATT
The DNA here is from genome assembly GCA_000404065.3 of Pinus taeda. NCBI lineage: Eukaryota > Viridiplantae > Streptophyta > Pinopsida > Pinales > Pinaceae > Pinus > Pinus taeda. Next base: position 269,217 of record APFE030822011.1, read on the forward strand.
GCAACAACTAGACTATCCCACGAATCTAGTAGAGAACAAAACAAACTGATGCACTTATCTTCATCTGAAATTTTTATATCAACAAATAAAAACTGGCTTACCACAGTATTAAAGGCATTCACATGCTCTATCACCAAGCCTCCATCCTTCATCCATAGGTTATACAACTTTTTCCGTAGGAACAATTTATTCACTAGAGACTTAGATTGGTAAAAATTCCCTAACTTGTCCCACAAAGCCTTCACTGAAGCTTCCCTTGATATATTAAATAATACTAAAGAGGATATACACAATCGTATTGTGTTGTTTTCCTTCTAATCCAACTTCACCCAGTCTTCAGCTGACATTGATGTTGGCTTAGTACTGAGATCTACCATGATCCATTAATGTTTATCCACCAATAGATCCTCCAAATTGAGTTTCCACAACTCAAAACTTTGACCATTAAATTTCTTTATCTCTACATTTCCACTGCTCACCATCTTATTTCACCACAAGAATCGATCTCATAGATCTCCCATTGAATAGGGTTTACCATAGGCCTGAGAAAAACTCCTTAGCAACAAAGGCATCCCCTTGAAGCAAAAACAACTCCAATACATGTTGGCTTTGTGGGCCCTAACCCAGGTTCAACATTAGTTAGCCAAACAAATCCCTACACTACTGGCCCTTTTGGCCTCAACCTGCAGAGCGTGGACCGAAGTCTCACCTAAAGCAGTATGGGGGGAAGCTGGAACCAAGTTTCCACACCCTGAGATGGTCGTGATGTTAGTTTATACCTACTACTCCTACCTTTTCACAGGTGTTACACTGAAATTTGTCACCATGACTATCTGCAGTTAATATGGCTCCATCAATATTCATATTATCCTCCTTGTCAAGCCTCATACCTCTACTCTTCATGTCAAACTTCAAAAAGAGAGAAAGTCAGTTAAAAACATGTTTATCTCTGGGTACGTAGGTTCTCTCTACCTTGCTTGCATGTACGCACTCCAAACACACTGTACCTGCGTACTTGTACGCTCTGTAAGCCAAAGGATGGGTGCGTACCCCTGTAAAGGTCGAAAGGCGCGAGTTTCATCTTTAAAAAGTTACTTGTGGTCACTTCTAGAGCCTTCTAGAAGAGTGTTTGACGTGTATTGAGCGCCTCCAGATGGTTCATGCATACCTATGATAGAGGAACTTATCCCATCAAGAGAGGAGCTACCCCATCCAAAAGAGGGAGTATCCCATTGATGTTGGAACTGAATAACTTCCTCTAGAATACTATAAATACAGGCCTTGGGCCAAAGGAGGGGAGGCTGAAAGCTGAACATTCTAAAGGGTAAATGCTGCTGGAATTAGGACTTCCATTGTTGACTTGTGAGGAGAGATCACTATCCTTCCTTGTTGCCATATTGGGAGTG
>APFE030822012.1:0-13370 GCA_000404065.3 Pinus taeda
ATGTGTCCCGAATCCAGCGAATCGGACACGATTTAGGTGGATTCATGTCTAAAAATCGAGACACGCCGTGTCCAAGCGGGACACTTCGAATCCGAAACATGTCCCGATCAGGACACTTCGAATCTGGAATGTGTCCTACTCAAGACACTTCTATTTGAACATTCACTTGTTTAGATTGTTGTGGGTTTGCTATGGGTGTTTGGGAGCAAGGAGCAAAGAGTGTGGGAGAATTTTAAAGGAGATTCAAGCAACAGGTAAGTGCTAGAGCATTTCAAATTTGATGATGGTGATACTATAGAGGGGTCATCCTCCACACCAGCAAATGTAGAGAAGACTTTGGATACAGAGGAGGAGGATTCCGCAGAGGAGAGTAGTGGTGACCATGATGATGAGGACAATGATGCTCATTTTGATGATGACTATGAGGATTGATGAGTCATGAGTCATGAGCTACCTACTACCTTGAGGCTTGTATACTTGTAGTTGTAGTTGTTTTGTATTTGCTATTTCTATTTTCCATTGGCATTGCACTACCTATGTAAACAGTAATACATTTTGATTTTGATGACTTAATGAGAAAACTACAATATCTTTATCTTACTATCTTGTCTTTCTCCTATTGGATCATTGATGAATTGAATAGTATTATAAATTATAATTATAATTATCATTATGTCACAATTCTATTGTAATTTTGTATGCATAATGTTACTTTGTAAAACTTACATCTAGATGGAATCTATGTTAAATCACTGAAATTTGTATCTGATGAATTTGTGTAGAAGAATATATAATATATTTAATATATATATATATAATAATATAATATAATATATAATATATAACGTATCTGAATGTTCAAGTTCTAGGGAAAGTGTCTGACTCACTCGAACCCCGTCCCGTCGAACCCCAAATCCCTGTGTCAGGTGAACTTTATATATATATATATATATATATATAATATATATATATATATATAATATATATTTATAATATAATATACATATATATATTATCCTATGTGGTTCATGGTTTCCATAGATTCGTGTTACATTTGCACAGAAGTTTAGATGTTATTTAGATATCTAAAATTTGTAATTTTTTTTTTGAATTTTTACGTGATAAAGGAAAGACAAAGGTCCCAATTATAAAAAATCACACAACAACAACAACATTGAGATTTTTCTTTCACTCAACCTGTAACATATTGCATCTGTTTTCATCAAGGCTATTCTTCCATGTGTTATCCACTTATGGCATTTCCTTTGCAACATTTGGTGCATTTGCTAGTTATAGGTCATTTATAGGTTATAAATGTCTTCAGAGTTTCACTTTTAATTGAGTATTCAACTGAACATATTAAGTTTCTTATACATAACTATTTTTCTCTGCACCCACTTTTCATAACTTCCATAACCATTAGGTTGGGACTTGCAACTTCGATGTTGATTTGTTGGTTTAGTAAAATATTATCGAGGCTTTAATTTATTGAAAGTTATAAAATTTACGATTTATAAAGTTTCAAGGTCTAATTTTTAAAAGTCTAATTCTTTAAATGGTGTTAGCTCAATGGAAGAGCACTTGCTTTACAAGTAGGAGGTTGGTAGTTTGATTCCATCATGCCTTAATATCCATATGGAATGACGACCAATTTTTGGCGACAGAGGCTCTTTTGACCGTCACCAATGAGCTTATGATGACATTTTTCAACCCTCACCAAAATATGGAATAGTGATGGTCAATGAATGCCACAATATATATGCATCAATAGTGACAACCATGAAAGTTTCGTGACCATAAATTGTTATTGTTGATATGAAATGGTGATGGTCATTGTCCATCATTATAGTCATTATTCATGATGGACCTTGAATATCACCACAATACCTATATTTTTGGCAATGCAACTTTTGGTGACGAAGACTCTTTTGACCATCCCCAATGAGCTTATCATGACATTTTTTACCCTTACCAAATATGAAATGGTGACAGTCAACGAACATCCCCATATATATACACCAATAGTAACAAACATGAAATATCGATCACAATAAATCGTTGTTGTTTATATGAAATGATGACAGTCGCTATCCATCATTATAATCAATATTTGTGACGGACCTTGAATCTCACCACAACACCTATACTTTTAGCGACACCACCTTTGGTGACATTCAGTTTTTTGGTGATTGAGGCTATGGTCTATCACCATTTCTCATATGAAATGGTGATGGTCATTATCTGCCATTATAAATAATTATTGGTGATGAACCTTGAATGTCACCACAACACCTATACTTTTGGCAACGCCACCTTTGGCGATGTTCAATTTTTTGTGATGAAGGGTCTTTTGACCATCACCATTGAGCTTATGGTGACATTTTTCACCCCTCACTGATACCCCTTTTTCTTGTAGTGAAGCCTCTTCCATCAAAATCCTTTAGAGTGGTTGGTGACTAACTTAATTGGGGAGAAACAATGGCCTTCCAACAAGAAAGTGACATGATACAGGTTGAATCTCCTTTGTCCACAATGGAGTGATGAATGGTCTTAATTTGAACAACTTCTTGAATCCTGAAAGCGAATTGGGATGGAAATCAAGGCATATAATTCTCATGGTTAAAAACTACAAGATTGGAATCTGAGGGATCAATACATCCAATAGTGGAGATTAAAGCCTTTTTCTGGGTGGGACAATTTTGCAACACTTCGAGAGTTGACACAGCTAAAGGAGCCTGAGCCAGATCCTCAACTATGTTATAATTATGAGCATCTCTTGCACAAGGGAGTAATGTAGATTTATGGATAACGCCTTTGGGAGGGTTAATTGTCAATTCGGTAGGAAATGTATTTGGAGTAGGATCTGATGGAGATGCAGTGGAACTAGAAGGTTGATTAGTAGCCTGACCATTCAAGGGATTCACATTACCATAGTCTTTATTTCTGGTGGTCACCATAACATTATTTTTTGACTTAGTGGAGGAAAACATCATAACCGAGTTAGAGGAAGAGGGATCCCAAGAAACCATATTGGTCCCCTGATTCATAAATGAACCTGTTGACACAACAGGTGTAGCAAATGACTTAAGGAAATGGTTACTTCCGCCCGATGTGGACAGTCACGAGTGAAATTGTCCTCATTACAAATTAAGCATGGATAACAAGGTTTCCACTTTTCTTCAGAAGACTAATTATTTTGTTTATCTCGTAAAGGATTATCTTTCTTCTTTTTACCTTTTCCTTTATTCTTACTTCCTAGTTGCTGATATTTGCCTTTGGAGGGTTGAACGACATTGATCCTGAAAGTAGAAGTTGTCACAAGAGTAGTGGAAGGAGGGTTTTGGGCATCCACAGTGAGAGTTGAACCATATGGTTTAATCATTGACTGTTGGCTAGCAAAACCAATCACACCATCAATGATATGTGATTCTTTAATGGGAGGTTGAGGAATAGTTTTGGAAGCTCGCAGAGAATTTGGTATTTTATCATAGAGTGTGCTAGATTGGGTGTAAATAAGATCCAAATACTAGACACGAGCAATTACCTGCTCTTCAATCACAACTCTGCCTTTAGTGACATCTTTTTTTATGGATGTAACGGAGACTTAACAAACCATTTAGCCAACAGTTGATCTGGAATAAAAGTTTTAACCAAACGATGGCGACGTTACCACTCATGAATGTGATCAGAAATGTGAGCGGAATCATATTTTTTGAAATTAGTTAAAAGTTCAGCTGCAGTATCATATCGAATGGGTAACTGAAAATGAGTTAAGAATGTGGTAGCTATGGAGATGAAATTATCAAATGAATCTCATGGTAGTTTGATATACCATTTTTTTTTGTACCGATAAGTGTTCTCTGGAAAATACGTAAACTGAGAGAGTCATCATTAAGAGAGTTCGAAGAACACCACAAACGATAAGTCATAACATGTGTAGATGGGTCTTCTATAGGATTTCCATTGAATTTAGGGATATCATTGGGAAATTTTGTGGGAATAATCAGCCACCAAGGAGAATGGGAAATTGGGTCATTGATAAGTGGGGTCAGATCTGGCAATTCAAGAGTTTCTACAACTGGAAAATTCTTGTTGAGTTCTGGTGGAGGATACCGTGGGTAAGATGGGATGGCCTGAGTACCAGGTACCTGCACTCTGGGATATGGAGGATTCTGATAACCGAGGTACACATAACCTTGCTTCCCAACTCCAAGATAACCTTGCTTCCGAACTCCAGGATAACCTTGTAAAGGTTGTAACAACTGGTTTGGATTTTCTAACCTTGGTAAGGCATTAGAGGTATACCTGATACAGTTGATATGGTTGCTCCGTGGGATTTTTCATAATCCCAAAATGAGGTTGGTTAGGTTGTGCTTGTGCCATACCATATACATTTTTACCCACTTGAATTTGAGGAATGGATTGACCAAGAGATGAAGATTGTAATATGTCTTGAAGAGGTTGCGTAAATGGGGCTTGAGAGATGCCAGATACCGATAGAATGGGTTGAGTTAAAGATGCATCATGTGAATATTTGATTACATTAACTTGAGCTTGAACATGTTGGGGTATAGGTTAATAAGTAGGAATCTAAGATGTAGATGGAACAGGTTGAGAGATTAGAGATGAAGCCATAACTAGACTACGTTGTATGGGAAATATAGATTGCCAAAAATTAGCAGCCATTTCTGAATGTGGAGGACTCAAATAAGGTTGATCACTAACCTGTGATATTTTATGAGGAGATGTAAATATTCCCACAATAGGTTTTCCCCTACCGAAAGAGGATGGGAATACATAGGAAACTACCCCCCAAGAGGATGGTTCCCAATAGGAAGTTTTATTGGGTTGTTGTATGTGTCCAAACCCACTGACATAAGGGTCAGCCTTTTGTTGAATTATAGGTGTAGATGGAGGAGAAAGAGCAGACTATGTTATTACACATGATTTTGTCACATTAGGAAAATTACCATCGGTTTGGATCTTTCACTATCCACAAATGTGTCCCAAAGCATTCCCCTGCAAAGTTAGAATCCCAATTATCCCAAAGAAAGTGGAATTCCTAGATCCCAAGTACAAAACCCTATTTTTGGCTTCCTACACAGTTCCCTAGTCAATTTATGCACATACACAAAGGATTCCATTAGGACTTGTGCATAAGTACACATTGTCTAACACTGTGACCTGTGAACATGACTTAACACATGTAAAAATAAAAGGTGAAGTCTAGAAGCATTTTTTGTAGCATCTATCCCAACCAACAAGATTCGAATGGTTTCCAATTCAGTCTTGATCCCTTTCATCATGGAGCAACTCCCTCTCTTTGTGGAATCCCTATCCCATCATTAGTGGATCTCATCCCTTGGAAAATGGATCCCAAACTTCCCACTCTTGGCCTATAAAGCTAACACAGACCTGAGGATTAAGGAGGATTGTTGGCAGTAGGCTCATGCTGCAGTAATAAGGTTGGAAGGATATTCATTCAAGGAGAGGGTTGGAGATAGTGGGAAAGGACTTGTAACATCAGGGCTACATGGTTGTAAGGCTATTCTCCATTTTATTAATATAAAGGTAATTGTTCTTTCTCAATTACATCTTAGTTGATATAATTTGTAGGATTCCTTGATCACCTACATAAATTTTGATTGCATATCAATACGTTTATGATACATGATTACTTATTAGTTCATTTATCTCTTATGTTATATAATGGATGCTTTAATCTCATGTTTGTTTATGTTTATGCAGATATCTTTCTAGACATCATGGAGAAGTTGTGGGGAGTGATGAGAGGATATCTAAAGTATAGAGGAGCAAGTAGTCAAAATATTTGAAGGGGACTTCATCAATCATTTCGTTTAAATGTTAAGTGGACTCTATCATAGTATATGTTTTAGTCAATCATAGTCTAGAGAAAGGTAGTAGTTCTTGGTTTTTTGTTACTAGGTTCTTTTTAAGTCTAGGGAAATCGCTCTTGTCCGCAAGAGAGATAAGTCCACATAACAAATTGGTGACTCCACTGGGGACTCATCTCACTCTCCATTAGTTTTCTTGTTTGACCTTTTGAACCTTATGTACAAGCCTTCCTTGACTGTATGGAAATCATAAAATTTGGATTTTGGGTTGGATTTGAATTTTTTTTCCAAAATTGCCCATTGTGCGCACTTAGGTTTTAGGTACAGTGTGGATATCTGTGCACCTATATTTTAGAAACAAAGCGTATACGCATTGGTTTCCTCTAGAACCTACACACATACCCAGAATTTTTTTTTAAATTTAGTTTTATCCTTGGCCAATCCAAAAATTTTGGTTTTTCTTGTTAATTTACACTTGTTTGTACCTTCTCTGAGTGTTGGTCAGTCTGCCTGAGTGTTATGAAAATATCTGCTTGCAGTTGTCTTGTTTTTGCAAATTAGGGTAAAATCTCATCTGATGAATGGTTGATATATAAAAAGAGATATTTTTTGGTCTTGTCTTGTTGATTATCTATCTTTCTTCTTTCGATTAGATCAAGTTTTGAGACCAGTTTCCTCTTTTGCGAAAGTTTGTTTTGCTTGTAAAAATCAATGATTTAGAAGATTAGGTATTGTTTGTGAAAAAATTACTTATTATGTTTTTTTAGAAATGAAAAGTCATTTTTCCTTCTATTGTTGAAGTCTTCATGAACATTCACTGCAAGTGATTTCATAGCATTCAAATAGGAAAAAATATTCTTTTGTGATTATTTGTTTCTTGTTGCATTTTGCGAATTTCTGAGTGATTGTATGAAAAGAGATATTTCTTGATTTTTTATGTTATTGGGCAAAGTGAAAGTTTGAAATTATTTTCAATATTTGGGTATTTGAAATTGGATATTTGCATTTTACGGTGGGATTTGGAGTTTTTGTTTACATTTCAATTTAAAAAGTGAAAAACTCTTTCCTTAATTTAGATGGATTTTGATTGAAATGAAAAGATTACATTTTCATTTTCGACTGCATTAGGATTTGCGTCAAGTCATAATTTCATCATTTTCACATCCATTACCCATTATCTACTTATTCTGGTTTTAAAAAAAATTATAAACTTTGGAACTATAATATATAAATAATATATATCATTTCAAACTACAATGTTTATATATATTTCAAATTTAAATTTAATCTACATATTTATATTATTAACATTTTACATAAGATTATATGATTATAATATTTAAAAATTTATTTAAAATTTATATTAATATACAAATCTGAGACTTATAATTAAAATTTTATTTTAGTTTTGAAACTAAAAACATATATACATTTCATGTTTGTTTCATTTAAACCCAATTTTTTTATTTCTAATGGTTGGATGAAGAAATTGTACATGCATCAATTTAGCATGGGAGGAGCATTGATATTTCATGACAGGTTTTTTAGAAATGCAACCATTCAACATTTAAAAGGGAAAATCGTATGAAATTTAATATTTTGGATTCTATCTTGCGTTTATAGAAAATACGTTCACATTAAATACATAATTTATGACCTAATGTTTTATATAGTGGGAAATTTTTACTGGGTCTCACCTAAGGTAAAAAAATAAATTTCATTAATAATGTACATGAGATAATATTATGGGGAGAATATTGCAAAAGGGTGAGTTACATTTTAATTTTTAATTTCATTTATTAAAATGTATTATAGTAAAGAATTAATTTATTATCTTTTTTTAATGCAGGAAACATTATTTAAAAGATTGTTAGCATCGACGATTTGAGCGAACATTTATTAAATGATTGAATTTGTATTTCATTTAGTTACAATAACAATTATTAATGTAATTTTACTTGGAAGTTACCAGAACTAAATGGGAAATGAACTCCCAAAAATATAAAAGAGCATGTAAGGGTTTATTTCGGGGGCTTTTTCGCAGGTTGGAGGATGGTAGCTTTGAGGAAGAAGGTTTTAATTATTACAACCATATTGTACATATTGCAAATGGTCTCCCTCACTGTGACATGCAGGTTTTACTAATGATATTATAATTCTTTTCTTTTCTTTTCTTCCATTGTGTTCTATTTAATTTCAATTGTATGCACTAGTTCATTGTTCCATAATGGTGGCTTAACTTGATTATGCATTATTATCGAATATATTATATGATTGTAATACTTTGGAATACTTGATATCCAGGGTTTTAAAATCATATTTTGAGTTTATTGGTTGTAGATTTAATCCCATGGTTACATGATATTTAGGGTTTATTGCACTATAAATTAAAGTGCCATAAAAACTAGTTCTTTAAGTTTTATTTATATTTAATTTTATTCATGTTTTCATTATTTTCCCTCACTAGAAAATGTGAAATTATTATCCATTATTTGACTTGTTCGGATTGTCTAATGTTTCACACATTACATTTAATTTAACGTTATTCTAATATTTATTATTGGAAATTATTAAATTAAATTATTGTTATTGTTATTGTTATACAGGTTGAATAATGATAATACTTGATATTATGTTATTTAAACCACATATTTCAATTAGATGTATTTAACACTAGTGTGCTTTAATTTCTCTCATTTCTTAGATTAAAGTTTAATTTCTCACTAAGCTTTATGAATTATGATATATATTAATTTACCTCATTTGTCACTAATGAAGTTTTAATTTAATAATTTTTCATGAGTTATGTACTTACCATCTCTTGTTTCCAAAAAACATTATTTTATTTAAAACACTCTTTATTCAATAATCTAGCTTATTTATTTGTTTAATTAGAAAATATATTTAATTTACACTATTTTACAACGACTATTCAATTTTCATTATCACTAGGTAATACCTCCTATGTTGAAAGGTAATCCAACCTGTTGTAGCGGCTACAACCACCCTCCAAAATTTTGCCATAGCCTGTTTTGGAGCCTCCCTACCAACCTTCATAGTAGCTTGCCTTACTTCATCAAGTCCTCAATCTTCAGTGTCCTTCTTGCTCAAAGGCAGTCTGTCGATCACAGTTTGATCTCTTCCCTTCATAGGTTGCTCACCCGAACATGGTCCATTTATAGGTTGAGCAGCTTCCCCTTGAAAATTGCGCATTTATGGATGGAAACCAGCCTTACCTCCAAAAATTGCACAATCCTCTCTGACAGCCTACTAGGCTCCATGATTGCGCAATCTTGCCAGCGAACCCTCCCAGCAAGATTTGCGCAAATTTTCCCAGCAACAAACTGTTTAGCCTAGCATTTGCAAAAATCTAAGTAGCAGTTAGCTGCTCTGCCCAGAAATTGTGCAAATCTCATGGACAGCCAACCCAACTCCCAGCCAGAAAAGCGCATTTTTCTCCAGCAATCGAGCAGTCACTTGCATGTGCAGTTGAGTTGACTGGTTCCCTCCGGGACCGAGAAAAATAGACTTGCATGCATAGGCTGCTTCTCCCAAGTCAGCATGCAAATGTATTCCTTCTCTTAGGGATCTATGTTTAGCCGCTGGAGGTTACATGCAAGGAGAAATTTAGAAACCTCCCACTAAGTGTCGCTTCCCCTAGATTTGTGGCATTCGCGTCACAACCTCAATGATTATCAAAATTCATCAATTGGAAGTTGCAGAGCTCGTTCCTCACATCAACCTTGCAGCTCTGACATCCCACATCACATTTAGGAGCATTCGGGCTCAGTTGTTTTGGGGTAAGCCCGCTTCCCATGCCTTGTGTTGCATTTCTGTCTCTTTTTAGGTTTTCACTTGTATGAGTACTGTTTGCTTGATTTCTTTGAACGCTTACTGTCGTTTACATGTATACTAGCTTGTTCTAGCTTTATTTCAATTTTCATTGCTATCTCACTGTTGTCGCATGCATGAAACTGTTTTGCACGAATATTTGCCCAACCAATGAAATGCCTCACCCGCATGCATGCTAATCTATTTGTTGAATCTTTCATTCATGTTTTGCATGCACTAATCACTTCTGCTATCACTTAGTGTCGCCATGAATTCATTGACTTGCTTTCCGTTGCCCATCAGCGTGTCGGGCCAACCTTGGCCCAACCTCTGCCTTCGCCAAGGCTGCATTGCGCAATCTGGGAAAGGAAGGCTCACCTTCCTCTCTAGATTTGCGCATTTTTTCTCAGCATTGGACTCCAGGACTGTTTTGTGCATTTCTGGAGGACAGTGGCTACTTGGCCCAAGAAATTGTTCAAATCTGTCCCTGGGCTAGCAGTCCTTTCCAGCTAATATATCTTGTCTATTTTAGGCAAGCTACAAAAGACATGTCACAAAGAAAGGTGATGTTGAAACAGAGCAAGCAGACGATTGTTGAATTTGATTTTATAGAGATGGCTCCTATCTTCACTAATATAATTTGTGACACTGCAGTAGGTGCAAAATCTTGGGAAGTTATTTATAATAGGCTAGAGGATGAACATCCTAAAATCATTGTCACAAGAGCAATAGCTGACTCAACAAGGGCTTCAAGACTTCAATTCAGAGATGCTTCATGTTCTTTGCTTCATAGGATAGGAGCAAGATCTAAAATCCTCCCATCCACAGATATGATCAGGTGGGTGATTGAAATCCTAATCATTGAAGATAGGAAATTCAATAATTCAAGAATGGAGCTCATAGGGTCGTTCAGAGCAGAGGACTTGAAGAAAATGTACCACATACCTGACCCGCAAGATATCTACGACAGCACATTTGTGGCTAATTTTGCAAAGAAGAACCCAGACACATTCAAGCGAATTCAGGGTTGGAGAGTGTTGGACAACAAATTCAAATATGACAAATCGGGTATGTATGCCATAGCCTCTTTGGCAAACCCCTACAACTATGCAGCAGTTATGTTATGTAGGTTGTATGGGCTACCCAATAATACTAATTTTTCAATAGAATGGAGTCCTCTGGTTGATGCCTGTGTTAATTCCCATATCATGAATTGGCCCTCCATCCTATCTAACAACTTAGCCATCACCATTATGAAATATCGAAAAAAGAAAGCCTCATCTTCAGATAACCTCCCTCCATTCTATTTTAGTGCCTACATTATGGATGTTATCTATTTTTGCACAAGATTTCCAACCATGGGTTGGAAATGGACCTTACAGGACCCCTACTCAATCCATCTCAGTCATAAAAAATATGGGAATCGCATTACATACCTCACTTCTATAAGATATTTCATGTCATTGTGCTGCCCCTACATCAAATAATTTTCAATAAGAAATACCCTAGGTTTTCCCAAGAAGCCACAACAGACCTGTTTACTGTCGACAAATATTTCATTGAAGAATGGTTCACCTACATTATGGTTTTTGGTAGAACAGCTGATCCACATGTACTTCCTTTATATGTTTATGATAAATTATTAGAAAGAGAGATTGCCTACCAAACCATGGGAAAAGGCCTAACTAAAGTTCTCAAAGTTAGCAAGAAGTCATTATGGCCCCCTTTCCCTGTCAAATGTGGTTCTTTTGCTTTAGCTAATTTTGTTCATGCTACTAAAGAGTCAGCACATATGGAAGCCCTCAGAATTCATACGTTGCCAAAGAGGCAATTTGATCCAAACAAAGTCGCATATAATGTCACTACTGGAGTAAAGCTCAAGTCATACAACCATGAAGATAATTATTTTTAAGACTTGTTACAGTTGGTTGTATCCTTCGAACAAGCATTCAAATGGGCAAAGGCGAATCTGAAACTTAAATATTTTCAAACCTTTCAGGAATTTAGAAATGAGAAGCTCCAAGTGATCCTAATGCATCTATTAAAGCCCGAGGATAAGCCTACACCAAGTGTCACTGTTGATAGTGGAGGTCCTAGTTCTCAATTAGACTCTCAAGTAAACACTAAGAAGACACCAGACACAAGGAAACACCAAGATGCAAACAACACAGCTGCATCCAGCAAGAAGTCAGCTGAGAAACAAGTGATGGGCACCCCGACTACAGAGATCAATTAAGAGGTCAAAGGCAGTAGTTTGGAGCAGGAGTGGGATCAGTTTAATCAGAAATTGCAAGAAACAGAGGAATGTAAAACTCCTCTACATGTTCATAAGGATGCAGAGCCTAATTCTATCAGCGAACAGTCCAAACCTATGGAGGAACAAGTGACAATGTCCTAGCATACTGAAATTATCCCTGCTCTGCCCACATCATAAATTGTTTTGAAAGTAACTGAAATACCTCCACTTAATGTGTTCTATAGCCCTCTCCACAAGGTTGTAGTAAGAAGGCAGAGAAAAAGGAGAAGGGTAGACACGCCTGAATTCCCACCTGGAAACGAGCCAATGGACGTTGTTTGGAAGGACATTCCTTTCAATCTGGCCAAGAACTTGACTAGACTATCACAGTTCACATGGGTATATGCATCGGCCACTATGGACAAGGCTACTGAAGTCTCTACTTTGTTAAGGGAAAAAGAGGAGAGAATTGCATAGCTCGAAGCAGAGAAAGAAAGCATAAGCAGGCAAGCAGTTGAGCAGCTCATACAATTGCAACAAGACTTGGAGGTCCTGAAAATAAGCCATGAAGCTGATATATCGACCAAAAACATGCAGCTCCAAGAAATGTAGTAATCCATGGAAAGATACAAGGATGTTCCCACTACTAAAGAGTTTATTAAAGAGGCCCTGGAATTAAATTCCCTTCTGGTAAAACAGCAAGAGTATTTCTTCCAGAAGATGTCACACATTACTCCCTATCTGACTACTAGCGACCAACTGACAGATAAGGCAATCGACCAAAGAACAGAGTTTAACGATTTAAACACCAGAATCTCTGAGTTCATCGAATGGCAGAAAACAGAAGATGAAAGGAAAGCCAATCTACCCGAGATTGACGAAACTCATAAAGACATTCTCTTCATGGATTGGGACACGAGAATCAAACAGGACAAGCTAGCAGTCGCAAGGGAAGCCGGAGTATCAAAGAATATCGTTAAGGTAGTGAATCACATCCTATTCGCCACCAATCTCATTAAAGAAGGCAATACGAAAGAAATGCCTGATTTAAATGCTATGTATAAAAGTTAGCAAGAAAAGGTGGGGAGTCAAAGAGAGGCAATTACAAAACTGACCACGACCAACTGGGAGTTGTATTGGCAGTATCTTGTTAAGCCACATAGCTAGATTATGACTATCAATTGTTCCCTTCATACGACTCAACGGATGTTGCCACCTCTCACCGATGTGATCTTCACAGGACAACTCAGGACACATTTCGGGGCACCTCCTCAAATTCAACCAATGACTGATATTTGTGATTTAAAGGACAAGATGGCAGATAGCAAGTCATCCTCTTAGTTCTATTCATTTAGCCTCTATTTATTTTTGGAGTTAGTTACCTAGTTAGGATGAAGGTTGTTTGAAACCTCCTCAAATTTTGTATAATCTATTTTTTCACATTAGTT
>APFE030822021.1:0-82847 GCA_000404065.3 Pinus taeda
TGCCCAATAGTCATAGTTTGTCCCATTGAACTGTGGGAATTGAGGGTTAAACAAACCCATGCTAGTGCTTGTGCTAGCCATTCCTTGCATTCTCAGCTATGCTCTTAAATCCTTCACTGTGTATTTAAAACAACTGACTGCTGCAACCAAAAGACTCCTCCCTTCAGCTTCTTTGTCACCTACAAAGAGCCTAAGCCTGCTCTGATACCACTGTTGGGTATTTTTGCTTTGTTTGCAGTGGGAAAATACCAAAACCACAAAAATAAAAACATAGAGGCAATGCTCTGTTTCCTTTGCTCCAGGATCTTTTTGCACAGAGGAGTCTTTTAAAAAAAATTACAGAGCACAGAGTATTTCACCACCATAAAATGATTTCTATTCATTAAAAAAAAACACTTACATATTCATCCTCTTTCACTCAGAGGGATTCACCAAAATTTTTCACAAAACTTACTCTGCCTCCTATGAAATTTTACACCTCTGTGTGTAAATATTTCATTTACATTCACTGCTGTGTGAAAACAAAACTTACAGGGAGTTACAGATTTACCTTTTCACTGCTGTGAAACAATACATGGTTTTGAACAAAAACTATCCACTGGTTTTCTTCATTTACTTCTCCTCCTGCACTGCTGTGCAATCTTTGCATTTCATTTACATTACAAACAAAAACATTTTTACTCTGCTGCTGCACTTTCTTTTACATTCCAAAACAAACTCCTGTGTGTTCTCTTGGTTTTTTTTCTGGTCTTTTACAGGTGCTGCGGACCCCTGTTTTTTGTTTTCTCGCTGCCGCGAACTAAACTTCATATTCTCCCCGTGTGCAAAAAAGACACTATTACATGGAGTCAACGCTCCTACCATTACATTTTCGAAAATAATAAAATAAAAAAAAATTCATTAAATTTTGCCCATACTCCATATTAACTCACTATTACGGGCCGTAAAAAAAACATTTAATACTTTACCAAAACATGTCATAGTATTAAACATAAGTATGGTCCATAGTTTACTCCACGCTTCATTTAATGTTTAATCAGACCCGTATGCACTTTCCCATGATCGGACGACGGAGAAAGAAGACTTTAATCCAACGTCGGAGGATGGATATCGGAACACTTTTCTGACTGTACTTTAAACCATCGTGCAACTTGGTAAATCAACGGACGTAAATGCTAGAGGTAAATGGACGGGTGAAAACAATATCGGAAGAGGTGAGTTGACTGAAAGATACCTTCCAATGGATGTCAGGTGCTTACGTCATGGCAGTCCACTTGTCAGCATCGGAGCACCATGTCCGGAAACCACTTCAGGCCGAAAGGTGGTGCGATGAGTTACCCGGCGGTTTAGGTTTGCTTCGGTGGTTTTGAGTTGCCGTTGACTGCTGACCGCGCGGTTGAAATTATATATTTTCAACAATAAATACTACTGCAACCACAAAGTATCAAGTTCTGAACGCACAGTTATAAATATTGTTACAATCATCGAATATCGAGAGCCAAAAGCCACCAAATTACAGTTATAAATGCTACTACAACTACAAAGTATTGAAAATTCTAAACGCAAAGTTATAAATATTGTTACAATCATCGAATATCTGTATTTCTTTATCTTGTATTTAAAATGCCAAATCCAAAAATATGAATTAATTGATTTAGGTCAACAATATCAAATATTTTTATTAATAAAACCTACACAACATTATAATTCATGATACAAATAATCGCGATAAATTTTATATACATTATATATAGGGTAAAATCTCCCATAAAGGAACCAGCCATTTGGTTGAAGATTAATTTGGGTCCATGCTTTTTTTATTCGTACTGCCTAGCTTTCCATTCAATTCCATATCCTACCTAGAGAATGTAGGATTATAGCTTAGTTGACGAATTGAAATGATTCTTAACAATATTACCGGCCTGTCTTTTCATTCAATTCCATTCCTTACCGAGCAAAGGAAGGAATGTAACCCAGTTGAATTGTCATACATGACAAAAAGTAAAAATGAATTGAACTGCCAACAAAATTGCATGACAAAAAGTAAAAGGACGAAAGCCCCGGAAGTGATGATTGATGCTATGTGATTCGTTCTCCACATTTCACTAGTTTCAATCCCACTTCTTCACCCCTGTGAGCATCACCTGATGCAATGAGTGCTAAGTGAACTATTCAAAAATCATGAGAAATTAGTCAGTTACGACTACCTCTCATGGAAATGGTCATACGTTTGAATGACTTACTTAACGCAGTTGAATCCCAAAATGATATCTAATACAATGCACTGCGTAATCCCCCATACTTAAATTCAAAAAGAGTCAAGGGATCTCTACTTGAATGGTTCATGAGGCACAATACTTGCTAAGGTTTTGCAAATGGGGTAGCAAGCTAAGTGGGCTTGATTGTGGAAAAAAATCCACAGTTATGCGCGCTTGAGCCAAAGAAGTTCTGGGATGGGTGACCTCCTGGGAAGTCCTGGTTACCGGTGCAAGCCCCGGAAGTGATGATTGATGCTATGTGATTCGTTCTCCACATTTCACTAGTTTCAATCCCACTTCTTCACACCTGTGAGCATCACCCGATGCAATGAGTGCTAAGTGAACTATTCAAAAATCATGAGAAATTAGTCAGTTACGACTACCTCTCATGGAAATGGTCATACGTTTGAATGACTTACTTAACGCAGTTGAATCCCAAAATGATATCTAAAAGACAAATCTGATGCAGCAAAACTGAATTAAACTAGGAAGTCGAACGGTTTAGGTTGAATTAATCCCGGGCCAAACTATTTATGACATTTTGCACTTATTAATTTGGCATTGTATAATTCGAGTGGGTGACTTCATTGGCCCATTTTAAAGGTGAATAAAAAATCAAAAGTTGCATTTTAAATATGATTCTGCTACTTCAAGACTATACATATATGTGTGTTAAAATGTAAATATGATATATACACAATACCAGTTCAATTCCCTGCAGTGCCATCACCGTAGATCTTTCGTAGGGATAGAAATAGGGATAGGATTTCTAGTATTGGATGCCCAGTAAGCACTATTTGGGGCGATTCTGAGAATGGTTGGTTGGTGTGGTGCTTCTCAGAATCACCCTGCCACCGCCCGGTAATAAAGAGAAGCAATAGTTTTTTGGAACGCCTCAGCATGCAACCATCTAGAACGCCTCGATAGGCTTATGCATCCAATACTAGTTATCCTATCTCTATTCTATGCCTACGAAATATCTTTGGTGATGGCACTTCAGGGAATTGTTTGGGCGGTTATGAGTGGCGGTGGCGGGGCGATTCTAACCACCATACGATTCTTCAATTCCTAGCAGTGATTCCAGGTTATAAGCAACTTGAGTAGAATTCTCACAAGAGAACCAGATAAAACACGAACTCGCTCACTTGCAGATGCACTTTTGATGGCAATCTCACGCTTGCTTGAAGATGGACTCGCTAGCTTGCAGAGGAAAAACAATAGACAGTACACCATACAGGCCAAATAATAAAGAGAAACAGTAATGTTTTGGAAAGCCTCAGAATGCAAAAATCTACAATGCCTCGAGAGGATCATAAAACCAATATCCCAACTTATTCATTTCATCATCTCATTCAATGCATGAAAATCTGCACATCTTATTCATTTCATCATCCCATTCATTTCATGTAAGCACTATTTGGGGCGATTCTGAGAATCGCCAGGTGGGGGGCGATTCTGAGAATCGCCCCGCCACCAGTGGTGGTGGCAGGGTGATTCTTAGAATCGCCCCACCACCCGGCGATTCTTCAATTCCCAGCAGTGATTGCAGGTTATAAGCAACTTGAGTCGAACACTCGTAAGAGAACCAGATAAAACATGAACTCGCTCACTTGCAGATGCACTTCTAATGGCAATCTCACACTTGCTTGAAGATGGACTTGCTTGCTTGCAGAAGAGAAAGAACAGACGGTACACTATACAGGCTAGATAATAAAGAGAAGCAGTAATGTTTTGGAAAGCCTCAAAATGCAAACATCTACAACGCCTCGAGAGGATCATAAAACCAATATCCCAACTTATTCATTTCATCATCTCATTCAATGCATGAGAATATGCACATCTTATTCATTTCATCATCCCATTCATTTCATGAGAGATTATAGAATCTGAATATCTCACAAACAGAATACCTCGATTAGAGATCAAGAGCCACTGGCAACCTGAGTCGAACGGTTTATGTTGAATTAACCCTGAACCAAACTATTTACGACATTTTGCACTTATTAATTTGGCATTGTATAATTCGAGTGGGTGACTTCATTGGCCCATTTTAAAGGTGAATAAAAAAACAAAAGTTGCATCTTAAATATGATTCTCCGACTTCAAGACTATACATATATGTGTGTTAAAATGTAAATATGATATATACACAATACCAGTTCAATTCCCTGTAGTGCCATCACTGCAGATCTTTCGTAGGGCTAGGATTTCTCATATTGGATGCCCAGTAAGCACTGTTTGGGGCGATTATGAGAATCGCTGGGTGGTGGGGCGATTCTGAGAATCGCCCCGCCACCGCCCCACCACCACCACTGGTGGCGGGGCGATTCTCAGAATCACCCCATCTACTACGAATCGCCCCAAACAGTGTTTACTGGGCATCCAATATGATATTAATTGGAGAAATCTTAGCCCTGCAAAAGATCTACGGTGATGGCACTGTTGGGAATTGAACTGGGGTCGCCTTGGGTGTTATTGTCAGAAAGAATAGACTCGGCGACATCTTTTGCATCCCATGTGTTCTTGTCCTTCGAAGTCAGAAAGCAATTGTTTGGAGGACCTATTGAAACAGAAATAACAAGGTTGTCTTTGATGTCTCGACCTTCAGAAACAATGCACTGCCGGGCATCGACAGATAAGGGCGTAGCTGAAGAATATCATTCTGGCTTTCTAGACTCTATCCACTTCAATTTGTATTGTCGCTTGGGTACATTCAGAGGATAATAAAATGTGTAACCATTTATCTCATCAACCTGTAAACCATATTCTGGCTCTTCAAATATTTTATCTGTATCAAGAGCTCTCCCAGACTCAACAGCAAATAAAAATGATATAGACCTAATCAAAACAAATAGAATCATTTTTCACATAAATGCCTTATTGAAATCAGTTTTTCCAAAGTCCAGGCAATCTATTCCGTAGTCAAGCATGGTAATCAGAAAAAAAAGTGCATCAAATATATCTCCTACCCGAGTTGCAAGGAATATTCTTAAAAAGCAGAAAAGCATTATGCCATGCATTGTTCCAGGTGGAAAGTGTGTGGGCATTTCTTTGTTTGCTCCATATCGCTCAAAGCCCAAGTGATGCAATTCATAATGCAATTCCTAGCACATGCTGCATTTTGAAATAGGTAACAACTCTCATCTCGTCCTAACACGTTGGTGTTATAATTATATAATTTTTTTCCATCCTGCGTAGCTGGAACCAAATCATAAGTATTTTCCCTTAACAATTGCAAAACACTATATATCACTATGCAATCCCTGGTAAAACTATATATTTATGGTTTCGCGACCCTTCAAATGAACAAATCTTAGTTTATGGTTCTTTTCGATTGTGATTATGTTTTTGGCAAAGTGAAATAAATACAGACTCAGGTAAACTCTGGGTATTAATGAAAATCTGATTATATAAGTTGAGCATATTATTATCGAGTTATGTGATGTGGCAATACACTGATTTTCATATTGTACAATTGTACATCGATTGGCGTGTTTTTCATTTGATTTCATGTACATTTTGCTAACAATGTTGACAAAATCCAATCCATTTAATGTTGACAAAATACGATCTATTTAATGAAGTAAAAAATTACAATAAAATTTTTGCCTTTTTGGAAATGAAGTTCTAAAACATCTTTAATCCAACTCTTTTACAGGGCATTGACAACAAACAAGTAGTTCACATCATAGGGCTCAACCGACATATTATTGAGCATAGATGCTATGTTAGATTTGTTTTTCAACCTCTTCAATTTCTTGCAATGATAATATGAATGTGTTGTGCCTTATTTTCATAAAACGTTCACGTCACAGGGCTAATGTAATTTGTCTTTTTCTTATCTATTGTAACAATGTAAATATCTATCTCTCTTTTTGTGTCTTCATATAATTATGTGTATCTCTATATAAGAAAGAAACTATATAGGTACAAATAGAAAGTAAATAGTATATCTATCTTAAGAAACTAAATATTATATCTATTTTAAGAGGAACATGATTATTCACAAATGAATGTACTATCTATTTGCGATGAACTTGATGATATATATTGTTATAGTTATGGTATAATAATATATTTTTAGTTAATTTTATGAGGAATTCACAAGAGATTAGATATATTTGTTTAACATTGAAAGATTTTTATTGAGGATTAAGAAATACTTCTTTATTATATTAATTTATCCATAAAGGTCATTTACTTTAAAAAAAATAAATTGTTACTTTCACTTCAGGTTTGGTTTTTGATCCAATGGGTTTTTATAGATCTCGAGGTAATAGACTCCTTAAATACGACTCAAGGATTTCTAAAAGTATTCTTCCAATATTAATGAGTTTCTATGTCTACAATGTAATCACTACAATGAAATAATAAGCATTTACTACCAACTAGATGTTCATAGCCCCATGAAAGGTTTTTATATCCCTCGTTACTTCCCCCATTGGGGTGCTTTTCATTTATTTTATTTCTCCCTTTTCTTTTATTTAGATATGAGGATGGGTAACATCTAATTGATAATAGTGGGGGAAGAAATGCATTGAATAACCATATTAATAGGGGTGTCTCCTTATATTGGGTGTAAATTCTTGACCTAATTGACTTTTTAGAATTGTTGCCAAGGGAGATGTTTTTATGCTATAGTTAAGATATTCACAGTGAATTTGATAAATGTAATCCTTTATCAGTGGTAATTGATGCTAATGGAGGTCCAAACTTAGTTTTCTCATTTTGGTTGTGTTTCCCAGTGTGGTATTAGCGTCCATGTGCTCCTCATGAGTCACCTGCAACAAAATAAGACAAACACAAAATACCATGTAACTATATTTAAAACGCCATCAAATTTATTATAGTGGTTCATAAGATGACAGTGACAGTGACCTTCCTTTAAAGGTTTGGAAATAAATTAAAATAGATTATTATTATGGCCTTAGATACTCTAATCAAAGTAAATCAAGTGGTCGTAGGTAGCTCATCGTATTCTCCCTACATGTGGGGTATGATTTCACTGATGATGCATTATTAGGATTGTGATTGACACTAGAGTTATCTTCTGGGAACTTGCTTGTTTTTTTCCAATTATTTCATTCTTGAGAGAAAATCCTCTGGCATCTAGGTTTGGGATTTATTGATAGCAAATGAGGTTATGCTACCTTCATTTCTCGGGAACACATTTATGAGGGAGTAACAAGGTTCTTGAGGTGTTTTAGAACAAATGAAACTTGCTTCTGGGATTCCTTGTGAACTTTTTGTGAACATATTTTATGGAGAGGGTGATCAATTTAGCGAGGGTCATTAGAGGAGATTCACTATAATCTGACTCCAGTTCCTATTTTTGGTGAAATCATGGCCTCCTATGAATTTGTCATGCTCAAAATTAAAATAAGGATAATCAGGAAAACGTGCTTGATGTGATATGATAAATTTGTCCATCTATGTTTAGGTGAAATAACCATGGCATGTAATGGTTGAAAAAATGTTGAATGTATACTTAGGAAAGAAAAATGATATTCTACCAAAAGCATTAATGTGTTTTTTTTCATCATAAACAACTTTGTTTGGCACATAAAAATTTGGTTTTACTAGCATTTTTTAAAAAGTTTGAAAATTGACCCTAAAAAAAAAATCATCGTTCCAGTATCATCACTTTTTCGTTTTGAAGCTATATTTTGCATGAAAATTTTGTAGTAAAGCTCGTAGTCACTGCCATTTTTAAAACATGTTCAAAATTGACCTCCTAAAAAATAAAATCATCGTTCCAATATACACACTTTTCGTTTTTAGCCCTGTTTTTGATGTTTTTTGGCCAGAGTTCCCGTTTTGAGTTTATAGTTCCCGTTTCAAAGTTTACATTGTTCTCTTTACAATAATTATTGATCAACAAGAAATTGATCTCATCAAGATATATGACTCTAACAGACTCAATATACAATAGACTCATTACAGACTCAACAAATACAATACATCAGAAAATTTGATTGACTAATGAGAGAGAGCTCCAACACTCAACTGAAAAAAGGTTACCAACTGATCCTCATAAGCCTTTTTATGGATGAGGCCTCTATTTTCTTCATTTTCCATTATTTTCCTTCATTTTCCTCCGTACATACAACCTGTGACCTTTCACCCCCCTAGGATGTATTTCCCAACATTCAGCTTGGAATAAGTGTCCCATCGATCGTGGTTATTGTTTTTAACTTTTATTACATGGAATTTTGACGAGGAATGTTACACTATTGTCACACTTTGGGCACAAGTCATATGAATGTAAGCTTAAAGACAATAGATTAACATCTCAGAATATGTATAAAACAATTGGATGCATGCAATGGAGAAAGAAGGTAGAAGAAAATAAACTTGACAAGTGTGACTTAGTTCTATATGCTCAAGGTCAAAATAATAAATTGTATGTGGATAGTGGTTGCTCTAGACATATGACAGGAGATAAAAGCAAGTTTGTTTCCCTGAATGAAAATAAAACTGGAAATGTCACATTCGGTAATGATGAAGCAAGAAGAATTAGAGGAAATGGTACAATCAACCTGAACAATGGAAGAGGAAAGGCTCAAGATGTACTATTTGTAGATGGTCTAAAACATAACTTGTTGAGTGTAAGTCAGATGTGTGACAAAGACTGTGATGTTATTTTTAGAGCTCAATACTGTGAAATCAGGTCAACATCGATAGGGAAGGTTTTGTCTAAAGGAGTTCAAACTGAGAATAATGTATATATCTTGGAAGAAGAGAATTATGAATGCTACATCAGTAAACAATATGAATCCTGCCTATGACATAGGAGATTGGGGCATCTCAAATTTGATCACATCATCAAACTCAATAAGAAGAAAGCAGTTAGAGATCTACCAAAAATAAAGGAGCCTCAAAACATTGTCTGCAAGTCATGTCAAATGGGAAAACAAACCCGAACATCATTCAAAGTCAAAGATCAATTATCGAGTAGTAAGCCTTTACAGCGAGTTCATATGGATTTATGCGGACCTTCCAGAAAAGAAGCACCAGGAGGAGAACAATATTTCATGCTGGTAATCGATGACTATTAAAGATTGACTTGGGTGGCATTTCTAAAAAATATGTCAAACATTTGATAAATTTAAAACATTTAAGGCATTGACAGAAAATCAATAGGGTGCAAGATAAAGTGCATAAGGTCAAATATAGGAGGTGAATTTACATTAGATGAGTTTTCAGAACTATGTAATGAATTTGGGATTAAAAAACAATATACTATTGCAAACACACTGCAACAGAATGGAGTCATAGAGACAAAGCAAGTTTTTTCAGCAAATAGCCAGAGCCATGATGCAAGAAAGAAACATTGCTCAAACCTATTGGGCATAAGCGGTACATATTTTCAATAAGGCACATCTCAAACCAAATTGTGACAAGACACCTTATGAACTGTGGCACGAGAAGCCAACAAAAATTAAGCATTTTAAAGTATTTAGAAGTAAATGTTATATAAAAAAAAAATGATGAAAATCTTGGAAAGTTTGATGCTCAGTTTGACAAAGGAATAGTTTCTGGATATTCGTCAAAAAGGAAGGGATATAGGTGTTATAATAAAAGATTGCATAAGATTGTGGAATGCATAGATGTAAAGGTTGATGAAGAGATACCCAATAAAAACAAGAGCACATGTTTGATCAATCCTCCAGATCATCAGCATTAGTAAAGAGAATGAATTACAAGAAGAAGAATTAGGAGATACTGAGACTCCCTCAAAAGGACCTTCAAGACACACTCAAAAGAATCACCTTGAAAATCAAGTTATCAAAGATAAAAGTAAAGGAGTACAAACGAGAAGGCAACTAGCACAAAAATCTGAGCAAGTTCATATAGCCATGTTGTCACAGATAGAACCAAAGAACTTTGAACAGGAAAGTAAAGACAAAATTTGGTTAGATGCTATGAATGAGGAGTTAGACCAAATTGAGAAGAATGAGACTTGGGAACTAACACCAAAACTTGTTGGAAAGAATATCATTGGCACTAGATGGGTATTCAAAAATAAAATGAATGAGCAAGGTCAAGTTGTTAGAAACAAATCTAGACTCATGTGTAAGGGTTATTCACAAGTAGAAGGACTTGATTATGAAGAGTCCTTTGCACCAGTCATGAGATTGGAGGCAATCAGGATGTTTTTAGCCTTTTCATGCTACAATGATTTCAAGGTTTATCAAATGGATGTGAAGTCTTCTTTCCTAAATGGTGATCTTGATGAAGAAGTCTATATGGAACAACATGTTGTCCTTTGAGATAACCTACGGTCAATTAGTTATGCCAAAGCATCTATAATGTTTTGTTGTTTTAAATGATTGGATGACCAGTGAATTGTTTATAAACATGTGCTTTATAATTAGATAGATTCTTAATAAAATAAAAGTTACACAGGGTTATTTTGATTTTAGTGGGATGGATAAGTAGAATATGGAGAAGTATAATTGATTTAATATTCAAACTGAGTATTTAACAATTTATGAGCAGAAATTAAGAAAACAATGTTTTCTTAATCAACAAAATATAAATAGACTATCATAGAGATCTAGTGCAATTTATTCTCAAAGAGGAATTTACAATAACAGATAGTTCTATAAATTTATCTCATTTAAATTACAACTTCACAGAGGATCCAAAATGAAACTGAAATTCAATTAAATTTTAAATCAAATATCTGCAAAATACATGATTTATATGAAGAAGACATAATGAATTAACGAGATGAAATACAACTCATTGAGAGACATACCATATGAGGCAAATCTATAATGTTTTATTATCTCAAAAATGCTCCAGCTTAGTACAAATCTTCTTGATAACTTGTTCAAGGGTTCCACCCTAAATACTTCGACAGAATGAAGTATTTAAACAAAATTTTACAAAATTATTACAATTAATGCCTGAGTGATATGACATTCTATTATTAACTTTGAACTAAGAGAAAAGAAATAATACAATCAGAAGGAATGCATTCGTAGAAGTGATCTAAACATTTGGCCCTGCTTTGGAGGAGAACAATTGTTGAGTGGCCACTATTTGGGTGCTATGCTAGTGAAGCTGACCTGTCTTTTTAATCCTAGAATTCCACACAGCTTTTCCCACTGCTCTTTTTCTGGAATAGTAATCTTTGTCACCTTGTGGTAGATCTCATCCACAGTATACCAAGCAAAAGTGGGTTTTATTACAAAAATGTGTTTTATCTCATGTTGGATAGAACTTATGTTGTTGATGGCTTCATAAAAATCTCTCCCAGTCATAGAAACTTTGATGTTGGAAGACTTAGTTGTATCCTTCGCAATGTCCTCAAGCTTCTTCATGTAGTCTTCCCTAATCATTAATTTGTCATTGATCACAAATAAGGAAGGCATACCTTTCTTGTTCAATGCATCTATTCTATTGAAAAACATGTTAACTGCTACCTCCAGAGTGCGACACTTCTTTGTCAGTTGTACAACCTAGTTCTTCTTTGTTAGAGCTTTCTTTACCTCCAGGATGGTTTCTGTTCTATCATCCACTCCTAGATCATCCAGATCATATCCATTTTTGGAATTGAGGAACTTTATGATGTTGTTGGCTGTAGCATGCATTTCTCCCAATTTAGCATTGGTAGTAGAATGGTTTTCTTGGCTTTCTCCATCAATTCCTTCTGCTCAAATATTATCTAGATACATGGCCAGATTTCATCTATTTGTTCAATGATATTGTTCCATATGATTTCTTTAACATGACCCAGTGTGTAGCCAATAAAAGACTCAATTGCTGACTTCTTCCATGCCTCTATATGATTTTGAGCTCTTTGTAGCTCTACTGCATGAAAAGTTTCAGTCTTCTTTTAATGATCCTGTAGAAGTTTGACTTGATCCTGCAACTTTTTGATCTCTTCAGTCTAGAGAGACATGTTTTGTACTGCATTTGCCAATTGATCTGCAACATCCCCTGTACTTGTTGTAGAAGATATGGTTGTAGGAATGGTTGTGATAGGGAGTGCTCCAAAGGGACAATAGCCATTTTGGGAGTTTTCTCCTTTTCTTTAATAAACGTTTCCATTTTTGTCTCCATTTTCTTCAGTTGTGCACTCTGCTCCATGATGAGCTTCATCATATCTACCTTTTGTGTCTCTATTTATTCAACATCCTCGGCTAGAGAATCTTTGGAAGCTAGCAATTTTAACTACTTCCTTAATGCTTTTATCTCTAAATTCTTTTTCTTTATAAGCTCTTTTGCAACATTGATGTTTGAAGGGTCATAACCCACTTTGATCACCAAGTCCTCTAGAGTTTTAATCCTGGTGTATTTGGGAAGTGTAGAGACCTTCTCCATCTTCAGCTGTGATTGGAAATTTTCTAATGTAACCTACAGTTTAGACAAACTCATAGCAGTGTTAGTGATAATGGAAAATATCATTTCACCAGTCTGCTTATACATCTCCATTTGGTTAATGGGATGTATGTTTTTTACATCAAACTCAAATGATGTATTCTTGTAGTTTGATGCTACCTTGGGCTGGGGAACTTGTGCCTGGAGGAATGCCATTTGTATTTTCCCTTTCTTTGAATCAAAGGCTGACAACAACCTGCTTTGAGAACAGAAGTCTGCTTCAAAAACTGATTGTAGGTCTTAATCTTTAAGGCATCATTCCTAACTTTTATCTCCTTGAAAATGTCCATTATACTTTTCTGTGTCTCCCCTATAATAGGTGTGTTAATATGTATTTGTTGTTGATCTTGTGAAGACGTGGAGGTAGTAGGAGACAGTGTGGTCTTATCACCCGCTAATGAGGAAACAAGTAGCTCATTAGTGGTGATAATGGTCTCCTGCTCTGAGTCCTTGCTGAGGCTTAGTTTGGAACTAAGCTTGGCTTTCTTCCTATACGTAATCTTGAATCCTTCATTGAAAATTTCAGTCCCTAAAGGGGACTCTTCTTCTCTGGTTCCCTTATTTGTTTTCTCCTACATGATAGGAGTATGTACTGTAGAGGATGATACCAGCTACTCTTCTACCTCTTATAGGGTATTCTCAACCCATTCCAGTTGGTTTTTGTACTTCTCTATCTTCGGTCTGGATGTTTGAAAATAAGGAGTAGATTTGGTTTCTACTCTTAATTTAGAAATGATCCCTAATGGATCATATGACCAGTTAAATCTTAGGCTAAACTGCATTTCCTTTAGTATCTTGTCTGCTTCTTCCCTACTACTCTTGTGTTGCAAATGTAAGGCCCAATTTGTGTTTCGATTTTGAACTAGGACTTCTTTTTGGCAGCTACAAAATGGATCTCATCCATATTTAACATCTACCTTATGTACTCTAGAGCAAGAATCCTCATTGGGAGGATTTTAGGTAGCTTATAAGGTGCAAGATCACACCCAAATATTCTCAATTCTGTATAGTTTTGGTAGAGGTACCAATCCCTTGTCTGAACTTGCTTTGATAGCTGCAACACCTTTCTAATTTCCTCACTAATCCTTGGTTCTATTATGTTGCTTAGGAGACTGATTGTTGGATGCACAAACATCTCTGTAAACTATTTATATGTATATTCCTTTTGTTCCTTCATCACTCGAGTAGTCCAAAAGATGACTGGTTGTTGGTTCCCTTCAGCATCCAGCTTTTGCAAAGAAAGGTTGATGTTGTCTCCCTGAAAGTATAAGAACATATAAACTAATATAGAAGAAAACTTGAATACCTCCTCAGTTGGGAATTTGATAAGCTGTTGATGAATTGATTTTGCAAGAAATTAGCTAAATTTAAACATAATGGAGGGCTTAGAATCAGTAGAGAAAATGGATAGAAATCCTATGATGGTCTCATCTACCCATTGAATAGAGTAGTAGCCAAGGAGGTAGGAGACAACTATGATGATTTGTTTCTCTCTCTAAAAAAAATAGAGGAGGGATAGGGGGGATTTTTCTTTGGCAATGGAGCATCTTCTGTCAAGCACAACTCAGGGGTTTTGGCCCTCTTGGCAAAGTCTAGTTTCTGGTATAACTCAACCAGTGTTTCATAGGAAAAAGCAGTGGCATTCTCTACTGTGGGGGCTTGCATCATCTGGTCTATGGCTTGTGGAGTAATAGTCAATAGAATTTCTCCAGTGGGGGTAATGATGGCCCTTTGGCTTGGAAAATAGGATGCATGGCACTTCCTTACAAAATCTGGGGTGACGTGGGTACGAGGAAAAATATAATGGGGTAAATTGGACTCCCACAGATAAATGTCATCGGATTTGTCAATGTATTTGTCCTTGAGCCAGCAATACATCTCAAAGAGGTCAAATTCGCAGAGAGTTTCATGGATTTTGAGGTCTCTATCAGCTAAATGGATGTGTTGATGATCTAGGTCTAAGTGTAATGAAGGACCCTTCTAAGACCTTTTACTTTCATGATGTGTTAAATTGCATTTTTAAAAGAACATGAGTGAATAAATGTGCATGCTGTAAAGAAGAGGAACATGTCAATCATCAACAACATAAAATAACAAGACATTGATAATGGAGTTCGTCCAGAAGGGACTACGTCTCCGGGCCCCGATGTCAAGATGGTGTAGGCTGCTACATTAAGTGCTGTCAATAGTGATGATGTACACAAGAGATGATGTTGCGATCATACAAGGAAAATTCCCTCACACAGGAGTGGCTCTAAGAGATGTTCCACTACAAGAACTCTCAGTCAAAAGGCTCCTATCAGTATGACACAAAACTCATGCACGATGAGCATCCCACCAACATGGCATAAAAGGGATCTCAATGCAAAAACATGCATGACAACAATAAGAGTATCCCAACAACATACAACAAAGGGATCTCAAAACATAACATGACAAATCATGACAACAAGTACATCACATATATGATTCCGCATCACATCAAGCAAGGAATCATGAAGACATGTAATAAACAAGATCCTGCATCAAACATCAATTAAGGATCTATGTAGCATAATGCATAAAAAAGAAGTACATGAACACATCATATACCTCACAACCAAGGGCCAATTGAAGAAGCGGATGTCAAACTGCTGAAGCTGTTCATACCATCGATCTCACGACATCGATTGCATGAAAATGACTACTCACACATGAATGTGGACATTTGCATTGGCACTTAGAAAAGTGGCTGGAAAATGAAATGAGAGAATGAAAAATCTAAATGCACCATCAGATTTTTGGTGTCAAATAGTGCAAAATCGACTGTCCAAAATCTGAATTCTGAAAAGTTGAGAATCTAGGGCTTAAGGAATCTTTTAGATTCACCTGGGATTCCTCAAAGATTATGCTCCATGGGTGGATTGGAAATCTACAACTCAGATGGCAAATCTGATCTCACCATTGCGATCCTTGCAGAAAACCATGAAAAACAAGTATAAACTTGACTATATTCCGACATGGCAAAATTTTACCTCCTCGGGAAAATTTCAAGACTCATGGATCCGCTCCCTATTTTTGCAGTGATCATGGTTCCACGTGCATTCTAAAAAATGACTGAAAAATGCAGAACTTTGATGGAGACATGGACAATGCTATTGCGTTCGTGGCGACGAGAAGTGCTGAATCCATATAAATTTTTTCAAAATCTGACAAAGTGGAAATTTGGCCCTCCTGTGAAATTCATGGTTCTTGCATTAAAAATTAATTAATTTTCCTCTATTTGCGTGCCCGCTCCTGGTTCCTCCATCTACCTCCCACTAAGAAAATGGACAGCTTTATATAAAATTTCTAGGGCTAAGTTTACAAGAAATTTGTTTGGCTGAGTTGGTTAGGGCTCCATTTATTAAGGGGGAGGTTAGGTGGTCAATTCCTGCCTCCTCCCATTTTATAAATTTTAACAAAAAAAAGAATATTTTAAAATTTTCAGTTGGGTTGGGCCTGCCTTGGGCGGCCCGCCCACCGTACCTTCCTTGGTTGATTTCGTGTTGCGTTAGTTGCAATAAATGGTACATTAGGTTGGTACTGTTTTATGTTAATGCATGGGTTGCACCATTTATGGGGCCGCCTACTCGAGGGTGGGCTGGGTGGGTTCGACCCCCACCAACCCCAAATTAGCATGTAATGTGAGTTAACGGATGGGGGTGGTGGGTTTGGTGGCCCCCACCTCCTTAAATTATATATATGTTTTTGCTAAAATAACAAAATTCACATTTTTGAAATTTTTGGAATTTTAGGCCGTGGGAGTCAAATTAACGACCCCACAATTTCACCTAGAATCCAGTTGAAACTGGCCGAAATCTAGTGGCTGGCTTTGGTCGAAATTGTGGCCTTCTTAAGCTTGCCAAGTCATAAAAAAGTCAACCCAACTTTGACTACTCCTAACTTTCGCATCTAGACTTGGATTGACGAACCGTTCCAACCGCCGCGATCAGGAAGACGAGATATACACTTTGGTCCTGGTTCAAAAACATTCTGATCACTTTGATTTTTTAGCATACCTGAGTCCTTCTTGTCCTGTATGTGTCTCTGGAGCCACCTAGATCAATCCTCCCCACTGAGGAGATTTTGGTCCTCCAAAAGCATGGAAAATAATCTACAATTTCTTTGTACCATGTTTGCATCACAAGCGTCCTGAAAAGGTCTCGCTCCCATCTACTTCACCTTTGTTCTTCAGAGCCTTTAACGATGAGCCGACACCTGCAACCTGTAGTACATTGTTTTGTAAATTACATGCTTGAATGTCATGACCAACTAATGACCCAAACATCCCACACTTGCCACGAGTTTATAACACATACTCGGTGGTCAAGTTTACATCAAGACGGACGCAAGACCTCAGCTATGAAAACAAGGCCAACCTATCATTGTTGCTTCAACAAGTGATGGAAAACACATCATCACTGCAACACATGATTTACATACATAAGGCCAAACACTATTGTTTTGACAAGTGATGGAAACATAACATCAATTTCAAAGTGTAAAATGCGACTCAGCATACGACCAGACATCATTGTTGCTAAACAAGTGATGGAAAACACATCATCACTTTTACATTTTAAAATGCAACAAATGGTTTACAAAAGAATGAACATGAAATGACAACATGTCTAGAAACCATTTTTCACTTATCAATGTGAATGGGTCACCTCCTTGAGGTGATTTTTCTTGTTGAACAACTGCTCTTCTTGGTTCACGCACCGATGCTTTGTCTTTAAGGCGCTGCTCTGGATGGAGCCTCCAACAAGTCGCTCTTTGATGGCCACTTCTATCACAATGACTACAATACCTCTTCTTCCCCCATATTTTATTAACCTATTTTTCTACATGCTGTTGAGAGGGTTTTTAATGCCTCATCCTTTTGCGTGCTGCCATTATTTTCCAACACTTAGAAAATGTATGGTTATTTAATCCACAAAAGGTGCATGTTTTTCAATGCCATGTTTCACATTCATTATTAACAACATGATCAAAATCGATTTGAACATTCAAAGATTGAAAGTGGTTATACCTTCCTTTGTTGTCTCTGATGTCAATATGGCGATGAGAGCTTGCCTTAGCTCTCTCCCTGCAATGGGCATTGCCGTGGGATGATGGAGATGTGTTCCCATCATTCTCATTCCTCGATGATTTCAATGATGTCTTGGACGACTCTGACACCTTCGAGCACTCTCCTTTAGTGTATCTCGAGCTTGCAAATCGATGTTCATGCACAACCTCCAAAGGTTGAGTTATGCCTTCGTTATTAACACCAAGTTCTTCTTTCTCCTCGTGCCTCATTCTTGTAATGAGCCTCATGTTTGTCCCTGTAATTGGGATCTCCAAATATCCAACAGAACTCATACTCTGTGAAGCCAAAACCAAAAGGAAATCAACATATTTTACCTCCTATTTCGATTTGGAAAGAACTGATGAGGGTTTCTCATCATCTGTTGTTGGTGGTTTTCTTGGTGTCTCAGCACATTTCCCAACTTCTTTTCTGACATACCCAAGTCTTATTCGACACGGTAATTCCTTTAATTTGGTGGGATTGACAATGCCTTGGCCACTAACACCCAAGCCTTTTCCTTCACACCCCATTTTCTTCAATAGTTTGGAGCCAATTCCTGTGGTATTATTTAAAAAAAAACGAAATCATCATCAGGAAACATACATGAATTCAGAGAATTACATTTTACCTCACATGGGTCATGCTGCAGCTTTTCCAAGGCCTTGTCCTTTGCTTGCAGCTATCATAGAAAACTTTGTTTTTCCTCTTTCTCTTCATGTAGACGCATCTTCAATTCAATGTTCTCTATTTGTAGATTATGTTTGTTTTGCTTCAGTTGTTCCATGGCCTCTTCCATGGCTCGCAATTAAAGCTGCAATCGCTCCTTTTCCTTTGTCTCTTTCTGTAGAGTTTCATACATGATTTGCACTCTTTTGGAAATGTTGAGCATGGTCTCGTACATTTCTTTTTCATTTTATATCGCTGCACATTCCATTGTTCACACTGCAATTCACATCAACACAAAGACCGCTCTGATACCACTTGATCTAGGTCCAGGTGTAATGAAGGACCCTTCTAAGACCTTTTACTTTCGTGATTTGTTAAATTGCATTTTAAAAAGAACATGAGTGAATACATTTGCATGATGTAAAGAAAAGGAACATGTCAATCACCAACAACATAAAATAACAAGATGTTGTAACAGAGTTCGTCTAGAAGGGACTACATCTCCGGGCCCCGATGTCAAGATGGTGTAGGCCACTGCATTAAGTGTTGTCAATAGTGATGATGTACACAAGAGATGATGTCGTGATCATACAAGGAAAATTCCCTCATGCAGGAGTGGCTCTAAGAGATGTTCCACTACAGGAACTCTCAGTCAAAAGACTCCTATCAGTATGACACAAAACTCATGCATGATGAGTATCCCGCCAACATGGCATAAAATGGATCTCAATGCAAAAACATGCATGATGACAACAAGAGTATCCTAACAACATACAACAAAGGGATCTCAAAACATAACATGATGAATCATGACAACAAGTACATCACATATACAATTCCGCATCACATCAAGCAAGGAATCAAGAAGACGTGTAATAAACAAGATCTTGCATCAAACATTAATCAAGGATCTGTGCAGCATAATGCATAAAGAAGAAGTACATGAACACATTATATACCTCATAACCAAGGGCCATCTGAAGAAGCGGATGTCAAACTGCTAAAGCTGTTCAGACCATCGATCTCACGACATCGATCGCATGAAAATGACTGCTCGCACATGAATGTGGACATCTGCATTGGCACTTAGAAAAGTGGCTAGAAAATGAAATGAGAGAATGAAAAATCTGAATGCGCCATCAGATTTGTGGCATCGAATAGTGAAAAATCGACTGTCAAAAATATGAATTCTGAAAAGTTGAGAATCTGGGGCTCAAGGAATATTTTAGATTCCCCTGGGATTCCTCAAAGATTCTACTTCATGGGTGGACTAGAAATCTGAAACTCAGATGGTGAATCTGATCTCACCATTACGATTCCTGCAAAAAACCATGAAAAACAAGTATAAACTTGACTATATTCCGACATGGCAAAATTTTACCTCCTTGGGAAAATTTCAAGGCTCATGGTTCTGCTCCCTGTTTTTGCAGCAATCATGGTTCCACGTGCATTATGAAAAATGGTCGAAAAATTCAGAACTCTGATGGAGACATGGACAGTGCCATTGCGTTTGTGGCAATGAGAAGTGTTGAATC
Organism: Pinus taeda; assembly: GCA_000404065.3. NCBI lineage: Eukaryota > Viridiplantae > Streptophyta > Pinopsida > Pinales > Pinaceae > Pinus > Pinus taeda. The sequence continues at coordinate 19,944 of APFE030822021.1, forward strand.
CATATAAAATTTGTCAAAATCTGACAAAGTGGAAATTTGGCCCTCCTGCAAAATTCATGGTTACTACATTAAAAATTAATTAATTCGCCTTGATTTGCATGCCCGCGCCTGGTTCTTCCATCTGCCTCCCACTAAGAAAATGGACAAGTTTATATAAAATTTCTAGGGATAAGCTTAAAATAAATTTGTTTGGCTGAGTTGGTTAGGGCTCCATTTATTAAGGGGGAGGTCAGGTGGTCAAATTTTGCCTCCCATTTTATACATGTTAACAAAAAAAAAAAAAAATTTAAATTTTTGGTTGGGTCGGGCCCGCCTTGGGCGGCCCTCCCACCGTACCTCCCTCTGCTGTTTTCGTGCTGCTTTAGTTGCAATAAATAGTACATTGGGTTGTTGTTGTTTTATGTTAATGCTATTGAAAAATGTGCAACAAGAAATGTTAAATTTAGAATGGGCTAAAAATAGACCTGCTAAAAATAGCATGTCTAAAAATAGCAGTTTGGCTAGTGAGGTCATTGGCCACATTGGGTGATAGGTGAAACTACTAAAAATAGAAAGTTCTAAAAATAACATTTCTGGGTTCCTTCCTATTTATAACAGTCCTTAGTCTATCTATAGGAAGTAAAATTAATTTTGGTCTTAACAACAGTTGGAAATATTAATTAATTAATTCAATTGAGTTAATTATTTAAGGAAATTCAAATTTGAAGTTTTTGTGACCATGCACATGAGTTGTCCAACTGATTGAGGAATTTATCCTTAATTTCCTCCACTGATTGAGGGAATAAGTATGAGTTCTATAATGAGAGAATCAATTGACATAGTTCTAACTAGTCATGTCCAGTTGGATTATTTTAACAAGTTGTTAAAATAATAAAATATAGTTTGTTAATCCTTGCATGCATGTGACAACTATTATTTTAGATAACTGAGAATTCACTCATGGATAACTATTGCATGTCAGTTCTGTCAGAGACCTAGTTGAGATCAGATGTGGGATAGTGTACTATTAGATGCTTGGATATTTCTAGTAAGTATTCCTTGCATGGAGAAGGATCTATGATAGGAGATTGGAGGAGTTGTGGCCTATATATTGAGGCCTAGGTAGTCTATGATTTTCATCTTCTGATTGAAGATCATCAGGATCTTCTGATTATAGAGAGAGCAGGATAGCTATTGAGCTGATTCTTTTTGTATGTTGAAGAGGATTTCCACTTGATTGATAATACATGGTTGGGGTTTTATGTTTAGTGCTTCCCCTGGATATATCTTTGTGTTATGTGTGATTATTTCTCTTGATCAGTTATGCATGTTTCTACTTGATGTTGCTCATGAATTCAATTATGTTTTCGCTTAATGTTTTGTAGAAGTAGAACAAGCATTATGCTTTAGGACATTGCATGTATTGGTTTGTTCTACAGGTGAAATTTCTACATGGTATCGGAGCACAGGTGATCAAGGAGAGAACAATATACTGAGATGAGATTTCAAAGTTTTGAGTTTTGGGCCGAGAGTTTGCAGAGAAGATCTGAAAATTTTTGTGCAAATCTTTCAGAAATAAATAGCAGATTTGGATTCCTTGCAGAAAAATACCCAAAATAAAAAAAAAAAAAAAATTGGCTGAATCGAAGTTCGGATGAGGGAGATATCGCTGATTTAAAATCAGCTCATTTTCTAGAAAATTTTGTGACGGTGGGAAAGTGGAAATAGATTGGTGTGCTAGCCAAGAACTTGAGGTACAAGATGCATGCAAAGCCTTGAGGAGCAAGGCAAAGGTTAGATACTTGGTGGTTGAGAGGGAGAGTAAATTACCTCTCAACATGCAGAGCAAGAAGAAGTCTCAGACAATTGTGGAGGAGCCACGATTGGTGCAACAATGTCAAGAGGTTGTGGAGCATCTACAATTAGAGAAGCTGAGAGGAGACATAGTGGAGGCATCCACTCATGCAGAGACCTCCAGTAGGGGGAAACTTCGAGCTAGGTGGGCTGAGGGATCACATGCATCCATACCTCTAGGTAGGAGGTGGGGCAATATAGAGTGATCGTCTCAAGGAGGAGGGGCAGGATGCTTGAGGTACCCAACCTCTTGGATGAGACCTTGCTATGGGAGCCCCGATGTGGAGTAGCATGAACTGACTGATTGGGTAGAGACAGATGCGGATGGAGCGACAAAGAGAGCGATAATGTAGGGAATCCCAAGACAATGTATAGCTAGCAGACTGCAACAATGCGAGTCTAGGCTAGGTGGCACAGAGAGGTGTGCAATGGTGCGAGATGCATGGAGATGTTGCAGTAGCGTAGATGTCAGAGAGGAAGCAATTGTCAGCAGCAAGTAGAGATTTAGCATCAAAGTATGTTGCTAGCCCAACAGAGTGGTCAGTTGGGAGTGTCTTTGTTCCAAGTGTTATTGGAGCAAGTGGACTGGGTAGATGTGTTGCATGCAGAACATTCCAGACTTATAGGATCAGGTTTGAGAGAAAGCCTTTCTTGTTGAGAGGGAGTGTTGAAAAATGTGCAACAAGAAATGTTAAATTTAGAATGTGCCAAAAATAGCCCTGCTAAAAATAGCATGTCTAAAAATAGCAGTTTGGCTAGTGAGGTCATTGGCCACATTTGGTGAGAGGTGAAACTGCTAAAAATAGAAAGTTCTAAAAATAACATTTCTGAGTCCCTTCCTATGTATAACAGTCCCTAGTCTATCTATAGGAAGTATAATTAATTTTGGTCTTAACAGTAGTTGGAAATATTAATTGATTAATTCAGTTGAGTTAATTAGTTAAGGAAATTCGAATTTGAAGTCTTTGTGAGCATGCACATGAGTTGTCCCACTGATTGAGGAATCTATCCTTAATTTCCTCCACTGATTGAGGGAATAAGTATGAGTTCTATAATGAGAGAATCAATTGACTTAGTTCTAACTAGTCATGTCCAGTTAGATTGTTTTAACAAGCTGTTAAAATAATAAAATATAGTTTGTTAATGCTTGCATGCATGTGACAACTATTATTTTAGATAACTAAGAATTCACTCATGGATAACTATTGCATGTCAGTTCTGTCAGAGACCCAGTTGAGATCAGATGTGGGACAATGTACTATCAGATGCTTGGATATTTCTAGTAAGTATTCCTTGCATGGAGAAGGATCTATTATAGGAGATTAGAGGACTTGTGGCCTATATATTGAGGCCTGGGTAGTCTATGATTTTCATCTTCTGATTGAAGATCATCAGGATCTTTTAATTACAGAGAGAGCAGGATAGCTATTGAGTTGATTCCTTTTGTATGTTGAAGAGGATTTCCACTTGATTGATAATACATGGTTGTGGTTTTATGCTGGTGCTTTCCCCTGGATATATCTTGTGTTATGTGTGATTATTTCTCTTGATCAGTTATGCATGTTTCTACTTGATGTTTCTCATGAATTTGATTATGCTTTTGCTTAATGTTTTGTAGAAGTAGAACAAGTATTAAGCTTTAGGACATTGCATATATCGGTTTGTTCTATAGGTGAAATTTCTACAAATGCATAGGTTGCATCGTTTATGGGGCCGCTCGCTCAGGGACTGGCCCATGTGGGCTAGGCAGGTTCAACCCCTGCCGGCCCCAAATTAACATGTAATGTGAGTTGACGAATGGGGGTGGTGGGGTTGGTGGCCCCCACCCCCTTAAATTATATTTGTTTTTGTTAAAATAACAAAATGCACATTTTTGAAATTTTCAGAATTTTAGGTTGTGTGAGTCAAATTAACGACTCCACAATTTTTGCTTAGAATCCAGCTGAAATCTGGTGTCCAGGTTCAGCCAAAATTGTGGCCTCCTTAAGCCTGCTCAGTCATAAAAAAGTCAACCCAACTTTGAATGCTCCCAACTTTCGCATCCGGACTCAGATTGATGAACCGTTCACACCACCACGATCAAGAAGATGAGATCTACGCTTTGGTCCTGGTTCGAAAGCATTCTAATCACTTTAATTTTTGAGCATCCCTAAGTCTCCCTTATCCTATGTGTGTTTCTGGAGCCACCTGGATCAATTTAAAATCAATGGGAGGATAGATTAGGGGATTGACAGGTTCCTCTGATCCTTTTTCCTTTAGAGGCATCTTTGGATAAGGCTAAGGAAAGTAGTGAAAATTGGATTGGAGGTTTCAATACACAGAGAGGAGTCAGGTTTTGGGGGAAAAATAGAGGTAGTAAGCTGAAAACAAGTTAGCAGACAGTGTCACTAGCGGGTGAAAATGTCGGAGTTTAACCCATCAAACTTGTAACAAAGCAATGATAGTGATAGTGCATGAATTCAGTAACCTGTTAACAAGTGAAAGCGAAGTTTATATAACAGTGTGGCTTTCCATCGAAGGTGGCGCGAGTCTGTTGGATTAATGGCTAAACCATTTACTGCTTAACAACTTAATTATGGAGGGAGTGGATGCAATTGGTGGAGTTAACGAGAAAATGACGTGGCAAAAGGTGAATGGCAGGAGTGCAATGAGTAGGAGAGCAGTATCGGGAGTGAGGGAAACAATTTTTTCGGAGGGATAGGAGAGTGATTAATGGTTTCACCTAAGGGGGGTCTAAAAAGTTATGGTGTTGACATGTAAGGGCTAACGTGGTTTCAAACACCGCCCATTTCAGACCCCCCCCCGGCTAACGTGGTTCAAACACCGCCCATTTCAGACCCCACCCCCCCCCCCCTTCCCCCTTGATGGTAAAGTTTGGATGGTGAGGGGCAACTAAAATGCCATTCAGGACGTCAGATCTTTGGAGGTGGGTGGACATGGAGTGAGAGGTGGTGGAGATTTAACATGACGTGAGGGGACACTCGGTGGGGCCTACGGGAGTTAATTTACCGCGTAGTAGGAATTATTTTCAATAAATGAGAGGGATGTTAAAACTTAGGAATAAGTGGGTGGAGGGTAATATGAGCGGAGGGGTGATTTTGGGATTCAAAACTTAGGAATAGGGATTAATACCAAAATTAATTGATATATAAAACATTAGAGAAAAACCTTGACTCCTTTGCCTTTTTCTTTTGCACATGAAAACAATACTTGACTTTTCCCAATGTGGCGCATTTTGACTAGTAGCTTGTGCATTTATAAAAATATGAAATGAAGCCATTCTTTTCTTTTTGCTTCCCTAAAATTTTATTTTCCTTTTGCCTTATTTGTTTAGGGAAGCTAACACCTATCATTTTATTGATATGGATGCCTATAAAACATTAAATTGGCCTAACATTTTAACTTTTCTTTCTTTTGCATCCATATCCTAACTTAACATTTTAAATTATTTTTGGCTAATATACTAACTTATCAAAACCAAATAATGTTACAACACAACTTGAAGGGTTCTCATTGACAGATAAGCCTAATTATGTCTACAGGTTAAAGAAAGTAGTATATGGCCTTAAACAAGCACCATGGGCATGGTACTCTAGATTGGACAAGTACCTTCAAAAACAGGGGTTTAAGAGAGGAGGAGATGATATTAATCTATACATTAAGGCGGATGGAGATGAGTTACTAATTATAGTTGTATACATGGATGATATTATGTTTGGTAGCAATAAGCATCATCTAGTAGAATGGTTTTTTGAAGAGACGAAGACCAATTTCGAAATGTCTATGATTGGAGAACTTATGTCTACCTAGGGCTCCAAATCCTACAAAAACCTAGAGGAATATTTATTTCTCAAGATAAATATCTAAAAGATATGTCGAAAAGATTCCAAATAGAATATTGTAAACCTGTCTTAACCCCCATGACTACAGGATGTAATCTATGTGCCTAGGATGAATCACCTAATGTGGATCAAAAGCTATATAGATATATGATAGGAAGTCTATTATACCTAACAACTTCTCGACCAAATATAATGTTGGAAGTTAGATTAGTAGCGAGGTACCAATCAACACCCAAACAAATCCATTTGTTAGCAAAAAAGGAATATTCAAGCACTTGAAAGGGACTGTAGGCTATGGTCTACGATATTCGAAAGATAAGAATTTTACATTGACAACATACACATATGCGGATTGGGCGAGCTGTGTGCATGACAGAAATAGTACAAGTTTCCATTCTTTTTCTCAAGTCTCTCATTTTCTTATATGTCACTATTCAATAGTTCAACCATATTTCCTTATGCTTCTTATGGAATTTCATCATCTTCTTTTGGATTATCTCTTTAAATTGTGAAGGCCATGAATAATACTTCTCCGCTTCCACCATATTCTTTTTCTTAATTAGAATCATCACTATCTTTCTTGGAGAAGAAATTCTTTTTGCTTGAGCATCTAAATTTATTCTTTTGTGTTCATATTCATCATCACTATCATCATTGGAAGGACACTTGGCTGCATAATGTCCTATTTTAATACTTCTAAAGAAAATGATAGGTAACTTACCTTTGAGTTTGGATCCTTTCTTCAACTTCCTGACAAATTGTGACATTTCAGTATTTAAATCATCACTGTTGTAATCATAGTTTTTCCCCTTTCTTGATGACTTTTATGCCTTGAATGCAACTTCCTTGTGAGTTGAATTTCTTGACTTCATCTCACATGCTATGAGGATTCCATGAAGTTCATTCATTGATAAGTTATCCAAATATTTTAGTTCTTCTATGGCACAAAATCGAACATCAAAATGGTGTGGAAGAGATCTTAAATTTTTTTGGACAGTTGTCTTTGCTTTAACATATTTACCTATCCCCATGAGAGAGTTAACCAATTCATCTACTAGGAGAAAGTAATCATCGATATATTCTTCATCATTCACCTTGAGACAAACTTCCTTCTAAAGCTTTGAATTTTTTCCTTCTTGACTTTGTCATCTCCTTCATAGATGCTAATAATCTTGTCCCACATTTCCTTAGCTGATTCATAATACATAACCTTGGTGAACTATGAATCTGAAAAACCACTTGTTATAGAGTTCAAGGTCTTAAAATTTGCTACATATGCTTTCTTTCCATCTATGTTTGATGACAGAGGAGATGGGATCTTATATCCATCTGTAACCGATTTCCATACTTCCACTCCAAGGGAGATCAAACAAAACTTCATCCTAATTTTCTAAAAGGAAGCATTTATCCCATCAAAGAGGGGAGTGTTAGTTTCTTCCTCATTGGCCATTGCGAATAAAAATTTATTCTTCTAGTTGTTAGGATTATCTCGAAGAAGTTGACTCTAATTCTAATTGTTAGAAATACTGAGGGGAATGAATCAATATTTCTTTCAATTCTTATACAATGCCAATTAATATTTTTCATAATAGGAAGCACAAGATATACCAGAACCCAAGAAATAAAGTAAAAATATATTATATAATGATTGTAAAAAGATGAGGACACCTAACCGCTATAACAAACTTCAGGCTCCAACCTGTAAAATAAAACATTCAAGTTATTAAAGGCTCCAACCTTCAATGATGATTCTAATACTTAAATGCAAATTCAAGGACCAACTTGGTCTCCATGAGGACACTAATCCTTTTAGACTCCAACCTCTATAAGTACTTCAAATAAGCTCAAAAAATTTACCAAGATAGTTCAAAGATACTTCCTTCAAAGTGTCTCCAAGGGTTGCTTCAAAGATGGTTTCCAAAGATAGACTTGTTCTAACTTACTTAAAAAGGGATTACTCAAAAACTCTTCATAATTGCTTCAGGAATTCTTCAAAGTCTTCTCAAAATTGTTCAAAGGATTCTTCAAGATCTTGGTCCAAAGGCTACTTCAAAAGGTGTCTTCAAGTCTACTAAAGAAATGTCTCCAAGTATACTTAAGGAATGACTTAAAGAAGCTCTCCATGTCTGGTCCAAGAGGATCTCCAAGGTCTGTTAAAAAATTGCTTCAAATCTGCTCCAGAAATCTTCAAGAATTATCCAAAAAAGTATGCTCCAAAATTCTTCAAGTATGCACAAAAATGTCACCAAAGTATGTCTGGAATTGGAGGAGAAAGATGGCTGAAAATAGGGATTAAGGAGGGTTGAAAATATACCTCCAAGAGGCCAAATTACATGCCCAAATCAAAACTTTGATGTTCCCTAGTTGTAGGGCTGAGACTACCTTAGATGTTCCCTAGTTGCAGGGTTGAATTTGTCTCAGAAGGTCGAATTACAGGCTCAAATTTCCACTGGTACAAGTCCAAAATTGGTGCTAGAAAGGGTTGAGTTATTTGATATAATTGAAATATTAAATTAATTTTATAAATTGGCAACAATATGCTCCAGTGATGGCTCAAATTTCGCTCCAAAATTTGCTAAAAAAAACTTACAACAACTTTTACCCAGAACAGAGATGAAAACTAAGACTAGTTTCTTCAATTCAATTCAAGTTTCATGATATATGAACTTGTTTTATCTCCTTCCTTAGATCCACACTTATCTTATCTTCTTCTTGACCGAATTGGTGGGAAAATGAGGGAGAAAAAATTCTTATTTATACTAGTTAAGTCGCTTCAATCAAGGCCAACTTGTCCTAGACAAGGGTTAAAACAAGTGGTTCTTGACTTTGGAAATGCATTTCACGTCAATGGAGAGGAGTTAGGGGGCATGAAATAGCTTGTTGGACAATGTTTAAATATATATATTAATTCTATCCTAATCTCCTCTTCAACTGGATATCCCTTTGACATCAATAACAATTAAATTATTCCAACACTTGGATCCCTCTATTGGTTACAAGACATGGCGATAAAAATGTCATTAGCAAATGAAATTTTAATCCCTCTAATTCACTAAAAAAATTGAAAACCAAAAATTAAATAATAATTTATCTTATAGTCCCTTGATAAATTTTTTCACTATGAATATGAAAATAGGATAATAGGATAAAAAAAACTTTAACTAACATTAAGAATTTTATCAGTTCAGAGACTTGACATTGTTTTGGATGCTCTATGTCTATGATTGCTACGTTCATCCCTAGAATTTGCTAGCAACTCTTGTATATATTTCAATTCTTTCTCAAAATATGTCATCTCCTTCATCGGAGACTCTTTTCCGTCATGACATCTGACCCAATTACCCATTGGGTCTGTCAATATGAGGTTTTGTTAACTGTATTATATGCTTCCTTCTTTGAATTTCTTGTAGTATTGTCCTATTTTATGCCTTCATGATGCAAATATTCATATTATTTTATGATATCTTCTTGAGACTATCCATCAATGTAACTTGCATAAACACTTTCATCCTCATTCTCTTGGGTTTCTAGCTTACCGTAATTTTGCTATTGATGCTCCTAGATCTTTATGCTACATGTGTGGCCTTGTAGCACACATTTATGAGGATGAATTGATATTTTGAGAATTGTTTCTTCATTTATGAGGCATGTTTTGGGGCCGTGCGACCTATCCACTCTTATATCATGGATATTTTATGTCTTTTCCTTATCTCTAGGGTTTGTGAGAGATAAAGTCATTATTTAATGTTTTTAGGGCTCTTAGTGGATAAGGAAGTGTTAGATATCTAATATAAATAAGAGAAGCACTCCTTACTTGTAAAACTTTACCACTTGTGGAGATATATCACTACTTGTTTCCTTTTCTTCTCTTTTATCTAAAATGTTATGGAAGAATGCCTAGAGTGACTTCTTGTGGAGATAGTATTGTGGATGATCTTGTAACTTTCATGGTTTTTAATGACTAGGGTTTATGAATGTAAATGATTCCTCGAGTAATTGGAATATCTAAATCTTGTTGGATTTGTTTATGGATGATTATTAAGTGTAATTATATAATTCTAGTGGAGAGGTTGCATTCTCTTAGGATGCTCATGGTTGTAATTATATATTTCCGTGTTTTGATGTTACATTTACTAGTTTTTATACTTCATTGATCCTAAAATTTTGTAAATTTTCAATCAATATTTCTTAGGTGTTAATATGCAAGAGACTAAACCCTTGTGAATTTTAATAGTTTTTGTAAGCACACTTTATCAAATTTATGGAGATTAGTTCATGCTATTTTGCAGATTTTAAATAACTAGAAGAATAAACTTTTGAGCTAGGATGTTGAGGGTGAATAATCATGATCCAAGAGAGTATAATGAATATTTTTACATTTTTCTTAAAGCTATCAAATTCAAAGAGAATAAGGGGGCACATGCAAGTTCATGAAGAAGGAATTGGAAAAGACTAATGAAGACGAATCTATACAAGCTAAGGAAGTGAGTGAGAAGAAAAAACATTTTCAATCCAAGGAAACCCCCTTAAGGAAAAATTGGAGACAAGGAAGAGATAAATTATTTTCATCCAAGACACAAAGGAAAAACACTATATTCTAAACCTCCTAATGATTTTTCCATCACAAATAGAAAATTGAAGAGAACAAACACTTAGATGCAAAAATATGATTTTGTATTATTATTGTAAAATATGAAAAATCATTATATCTTGAATGAGGACAAAGTTGTAAAGTTTATTATCCAAATAAAACTAGAATGTCAAGATTTGTAAATATAGAAGGTAAGAGTTCAGAAATTAGAATACCAAGAGTCATCTAAAATTTTATATAAAAATGCCATTGCACCCTTCAAAAATGTCCCTCTTTATAATTGTAAGCTATCTTTGTACGTTTAATTGAGTGACATTCTTAGCTTGCGCTTCATACTCTTGTGAAGTTGTTGATGTCGGGTTTAAGACTAGTAGCAAATACACTCAAAGGTATCTCAATGCAAGGGATACAAAAAGTTTATAGTCAAGAAACCCATGAATGCAAAATTCTATTAATTTTTTCATATTGTGTGTGTTTTAGTTTAAAATACATGGGCCATTTTATATAATAGGAAATCACAATAATATGCTAGAATAATATATATAGAGTTCAACCATATGCACATTATATCAGATCAAATCTCCCTATAACTTCCAACTAAGTACATGAAATCCCCATCACTAACTTATTTCATTACCTTTATATTTGATTCACATATCGATATTAATGTGTGGTCTGCTTCATTACAATTCAATCATATAATTTAGACATTATTCATCACAAGGAGGAGTTAATCCTTCACACACCCTCTTAATTGGAACTTATGATTTCAAAATTTAACCACCATGTTATATACCTCTTAGTGATCCTTTGAAGTGATACAACTTTCACCTTTTTCTTATAGGATCTTCATTTTTTATATTCTTCAATCTTCATTTGTTGCCTTCTTCATTCTTCATCTTCAATATTAGTCACTGTTCATCTTTATGATTTGATTTAATGCATCTTTTATCGAGAAAAAAAAATATAAACATCAAGTTTGTTGATTTCCATATAAAAATATAACCATCCACTAAAATACATAGGTTTTTAGCCATTATATTTGTTGGTTCTTAAGGAAGTTTTTTATACATGCTTCATAAAAAATTATTGGATCACAATCTTTTCCAATCTCCCTTCATTATAATTAATAATAATCTTGGATTTTCTTTGGTTTACTCATAACCATATCTTGGATTTTTGTGGCTTACCCTAAACCATAATGATTCTAAAGTGTTTTTTGGCTTACTATGAGCCATTCATTGCACCAAGTGGCTTTTTTTTGACCATGAACATTCATTTTTTATAAGTGATTTTTGGTTTACCACAAACCATTAACAACCATAATTATGGGGTGTACTTATATTATTAGGTATTACAAAAATTATATCAACAATTAACTCAATACATACTATTTCAAATAAATTTTCATTTGAGGCCGATAAAGCTCTTTTAGAAACATAGAACCATGACCATCTTATTTTCCATAAAAAAAAGAACATCGTCAAAGAGGATCATCAAATTTCTTAGGGATTCATTTTAGTTACTTTTGAATCTCAATTTTACACATGGGATTATTTTTTGATACTTATTCTTACCTTGTTGCTTCATTCATCTTACTTTTTCTACTTCAAACTTCCTTGTGCTTGCCTCTTTTCTCTTCAATAATCCCTTGCCTTTTTCTTCTTTAGTTCATGCCCAAATTCCATCTTTTCATCTTTGTTTTCTACTTTTTGCACATATTTCTATATCTTCACTACCAACTTATCACTACATATCTTGTTCAAATCTAGTAATATATTTGGAGTTAAAATTCTTTCTTCTTTCTCATTCTTTGGTTATCAAAATATCATATGGAATTTGCATATTCTTCTTTCTTCACTTGTTTTCTTATTTTTTGACTTGCAAGTGTTATTTGTTGGAGCGATACCAAGTTCCAACAAGAAAACCTATGACCTTGGCCTTTCATTACATCAGTTGGGGGAAGATGATGCTTGTGGAGAGTGTATTGGTAGGGACCTACTATGGGTGGGCCCAGATGATGTTGTCGTCATTGTAATGACAATTGAGTCTATGTAGGTGACAAACCAATGATAACTATTCATTTGGGACAGTTATATGCTTATTCTTCTTTGAGAAGATCCTGATCATCCAACCACATGTACAAATTTGCGATGGGGGGACACATGAGCCCATAATGCATCTCTGGGGGAAGCTACTACGACGAGGTGGAGAAGGGGGAGTCAGACGGGTGTTCCGACATGAGTTTTTTGCACATTGGGATTATATTCCATTGTACATGATGACTATCCGTATAGTGGAATGAACTATCAGGGAGATCCTGACTTGCCACTTCTGCAAAGATGAGAATGGGGTCCAGATGGTAAGTAAAAGTTGATATATATTGGTTGCATGTAAAGTTTAGAAAACGTATGCATGTGGTATTGATTTCAAAACTTGTGGTATGCATACATAGCACCGGTGAATCCGACATGATATATAGGACAAGATGCAACAACTGGGGCTATAGATCAGGGTGGTTCAACATCATAGCAGAGGTCAGGTAGTGATGCTCTAAACATGACATGAAACTCCCTCAAGACAAACTTCTTGAGCTCACTGTTATTCGACACATTAACCATTTTCCTGAATCTAACCAAGCCATCTGCCATGAGGTGATACTCCTCATCCCTGTTAGTATGAAAATTCTTTGCGTGTGTACCAAAAATACTTCACTTAAGTCACTAGTAACAGGTGACCCTAACAAAAAGATGTGGTTGTTTACGCTTCAGAACTGCAATAATAAAACAAGAAAACCCTACAACAAAAATATTGTATGTGATCCAAAACATAAAACAATAAGAAATATCTGATGTAATAACCTAATAGAAGAAGGCGTTTTTTAAATTAATAATCTTTTATTGGAAACACCTAGTGAAGGAGATCTACAACATGAGTATGCAAATACCCCTTCGTGGCATGAGTCCTTTGATGTCCTTATGCTTCAACAATATGTTTCTCTATCTAAATATATGAAAAACCAAAAACAAAAGAGTAGAACTCAAATGGGAGATCAAATGTGAAGTGACGATAGTGGTGATGATGATAGTGATCATGTTGAAGAATGAATAGAAAATCCTCTTATCTATAACAAAGTACTGGGTTGATCTCAAAAATGGAAAATAATAAAATAATATTGACCAAATCAAGATCTAACTATTATGAATACTTTATTATATTTTTTGGACAAGGAAAATAGATTCAAAATGGTCAAATATCTTTATTTAGAAATAATTAACAAATAAAATTATTTATTAATTATTTTGAAAGGATTAAGAAATGTATGAAATGAAAATAATTATTAAATAATAATTTAACAATTATTCCAAAAATAAAATGAAGGAATAATAAATAAATAGTTATTTATTTAATTATTCCTAGGCGATTTAGTCAAATGTGACAAGTAATAATTATCAAATAATGGTTTAATAATTATTCCTAGAGAAAATTGAATAAACAATGATTTATTCAATTATTCTCATGGGGTTTTCTAATTTTAATAAGAAATAATTTAGTAAAAATGGTTTACTAAATTATTTCCCACGGTTAAAGTGATTTTACTATGGTAAAATTAATCCTACATGGTGTCTTTTGATCCACCTAGTTATAAATGGCTAGGTGATCATTTTTTAGGTGATAACAATCCCTATCACCTTCACCCTGTTGCTGTAATCTCTGCTTCAACTGTTGGTACTTGTCATCCTGTTGCCTTGCATGCAATATCCTCTCCTAGAAATTTTTCCCATATGAACTCACAACTAAAATAATATTCACGTACACTCTTATACTAAGAACATCTACCTCCCTGTTCTCCTTTCCCTTGGTATACCTGATCTCAAAGTCAAAATCACTAAGGGTGGCCAACCATCTATCTTGCCTAGAATTTAGATTGGGTTGGTCGAATAGATACCTCAACTCACTATGATCACTCATAAGAACACACCTCTTACCAAGAAGATAATGTCTCCACATATTCAATGCATGAATGATAGCTACCAACTCAAGGTCATGAGTCACATAGTTCCACTTGTGCTCATTCAACTTCCTTAACTCATAGAAAACCACTTTTCCTTCCTACATCAGAACCCCACCAAGTGCTTTCTTGCAAGCATCTATACATACCATAAATTCCTTATCAGGATCTGTAATCTTCAAGACTAGAGAATTTGTATGCAAATACTTCAACTGCTCAAAACTAACTGCACACTCCTCAATCCATTCAAACTTGTCTCCTTTTCTTTGCAAATATGTAATAGAATCAACAATCTATGAGAAGTTCCTAATGAGCCTCCTGTAATAACCTTCTAGTCCCATGAATGATTTAACCTCATCCACATTCCTAGGAGTTGGGCACTCCATGATAGATTTAAACTTTTTCAGGTCCATTGATATCCCCTCTTTGGAAACAACATGTCCCAAGTAATGAATATGAGACTGAAAGAAACTTCACTTTATGAGCTTCGAATACAATTGACTCTCTCTTAACAATCTCAACACCACTGCTAGGTGCTCTGTATGATCTTCCTCATTCTTGGAGTATATAAATATATCATCAATAAACACTATCACAAACTTGTACGAGTAAGGACACAACACATTGTTCATCAAACACATGAAAGTGTTTGGATAATTAGTAAGACCAAACAAAACCACCACAAACTCATAATGTCTATACCTCGTATGTAATGCAATCTTATAGATGTGTTCTTCTTTGATGCACATATGATGATACCTTGATCTCAAATCAATATTTGAAAACATTGTTTTTCCCTTTAGTTGATCAAACAAGTCATAAATCCTTGGCAACAAATACCTGTTCTTAATAGTCACCTTGTTCAACTACCTATAATCAATGAAAAAATTGAGAGTGACATCCTTCTTATTTACAAACAACACTTGTGCAACCCAAGGCGACACAATTGGCCTTATGTATCCCTTATTAAGTGTTTCCTTAAGCTGCAAGTTCAATTCCACCATGATCCAAGTGGATATTGGTGGCCATTTGCCTATTCCACTTGGACCCCCACCATTGTTTCTTTCAGTTTTTTCAGTTTTCTTAATTGTAGCACAATTTACTATTTTTTGCAGTTTTTCGGGTCCTGAACTTCTGGAGCCGTTTTGAGGTCCTAAATGACATTTTTTGGGAAAACCACTTGTTGTGATTTATGAGTTTTCAACTTGGTATTTTGTGTTAGTATTTGTAATCCTTGGATAGATATTTCTAACGAGGTACCGTGTGCATCAAAGGAAAATCATATGCCAAAGTTACGACACCGGGAAGTTGATGTACCAACTTACCCCAGCGGGACCCATAGTTTGGTGTTTCATCTCCTAGGGTTAGATTTTTTGATGTTCAGAGTTTTTCATTGTTTCTCAATAATAAATAGGCCTTCAAGCCTCATTGTAACATAGTTCAGGGGCATGAAGCAACCACATCTCTTCTCAGAGATAAGCCACTATCACTCGAGCTAGTCTTATTTCCCTTATGTTTGTAAGCATATTTCAGTATTTGATATTAATGAAATGTAGTGTTATTTCTACTGCATATTTGTATTTATGGTTATATCTATAATTTGTTATGTTCATGTTTAAATCTAGATCAGTGGTATCATAATAGTTTTCTCTTTCTCTATTTTTCTTTGCATGTCCCCAACAAGGTCAGGGTATAAGGAGTTAGGGCTCGATCTGCTTGAACCTTTACAAGATTAGCCTCGCAAACATCGATGGCCACCCATGGGGGAAGAAAATAAAGATGAGGGAGTAGGAGATCCTATCAAAATATTGCTTGAGGAGGTCCTCGAGAAACAAAGGAATGCGATGATGGATAACTTTGCTCAAATCCTTCAATAGTTACCGACTGGCAGCGCATCCACTCTGGAGGTGCTACTCCTTTTAAGGTATAAGTAAACTTTGACATTCCCATATTTGAGGGCCAAGTAGATGTAGACACTGTAGATAAATGGTTAAATCTGCTAGAAGGATATTATCTATTCATGATTTTTCTAGCCAGGACTAGTGGGAAACCTACTGTGAGCAGAAGGATAAAAGTGTGCCCTCATTGTTTTCAGTCAGACCCACTTGGAATTATTTCTAGGACACCATCAAGGAGCATTAATACCCTATCAAGAGCTGTGAGGATAAATACATAAAGTGGACCATGCTGCGGTAGGGAAGGGACCAAGAGTTGCCAACATTTACCAATGTTTTTCATACCCTTCGCATGAAGTTAGGTATCAAGGATTCTGAGAAAAATTTGGTACTCAAGTACTGCAACTACCTACATAGGTACATCCAAGATGAGATGGAGTTCCTGGGCATCTCCTCGCTCAGCATGGCGTACTGATACGCTGTCAAGATCGAGTAGAACCTTAAATAGAAAAAACGAAACTTTGGATATGCGAATCCAAAGTAAGGGAAAGGTACCCCCAAACCGCAAAACAAAGAACAAAGCCAAGGCGAGGTGGCCCAGGACAACCTGCCAAAGCCACAAGAAAATAAAAAGACCGTGAAGTAGAAGAAGGACACAAGAAAGTGGTGTGAGTTCCATATGAGCTCCACTCACAATACAAGTGAGTGTTGGGCCAAGCAGTCACTAGTGGTCATGCTGGAGGCTTTTGAATCAGATTCATGTTCCGACTCTAAGTCAGAACCCAAAAAGGGAAATGACAAACGGAAGAAGATTATCGATGCAGAGCCCAACGCCATTGTTTCCACCACGAAGATCTAGAAGGAGGAACCTGAAGATCCAGAGGAGGAGGAGCGCCTCTTCCACTCCCAGATGTGGATAAAGGGTTCTCTACTATAGTTCATTGTTGACAACGGGAGCCAAAAGAACCTCATTTTAGTATAGGTCGTGAAGCAACTGGGGTTACCAACCATAGCACACCCACAACCATACACCATCAAGTGGCTTCACCAAGGACGGGATCTTTGCGTCAACCAGTAGTGTCACCTTCCATACAACATCAAGCCCTTCAGGGATGAGGTATTATGTGATGTTTCTCCTCTTGATGCTTGTGATATATTATTAGGCCAACAATACTTGTGGAAGCAACGTGTTGTGTATGAGTCAAGGCCTTGCGCTGTTGCTGTTAGGTTGGGAAATAAATTGTATAGGATACCAGAGGTAGCACCGCCCACTGCCATCTCTTTGGTTACTACAAAATAATATAGTAAGCTCATTTCCAAAACCGGGAAATTTGTTTTCCTGATGAAATGCACTCAAGGAAAGAAGAAGATGATGGCCATGACCTACAGATAGGGCCCCTCTGCATGACAACAACAGGTGGACAAGGTCATGGAGGAGTACGAGGACATCTTTACCTCCCCCGCAGGGGTGCATCTGCACTATCAGGTCAAGCACTCCATCGATTTGACCCCAAATGCGTCATTTCTCAATGGACCCATCTATTGGCCCTCTATTATGGAGAACGACGGAATCGAGAAGCAGATTCAGGAGCTGCCGCAGAAAGGTCACATCCGACTGAGTTCATTGCCCTGTGGGAGCTCGATCGTGTTGTTAAAGAGTAAGGAAGGGAATTGGAGACTCTATTGACTATCAGTAACTGAACAAGATCACTATCCAGAATAGGTACCTGATCCCATGAATTGATGACCTTTTGGACCAAATCAAGGGGGAAATATTTCAACAAGGTTGACTTGAAGTCTGGATATCACCAGGTACCAATTAAACCCTTTGATGTGTGGAAGACTACCTTCAAAGCCAAGGATGGCCTTTTCAAGTGGCTGGTTATGCCTTTTGGGTTGACGAATTCTCCTGCAACCTTCATGAGTTGATGGATGACATATTGTAGCCATTCACCAACTCATTTGTAGTGGTATACTTGGATGACATCCTGATCTTTAGCCAGAGTTGGGAAGAACACCTCCACCACATCTGACAGGGTCTCCAAACATTGTGACAACATAAGTTGTGTGCCAATTTGGAGAAATGCACTTTTGGCATGACCTAGGTTTAGTATCTGGAATACATTATTGATGAATGAGGGGTGCATGTGGATCCAACCAAGATCCAAGTCATTTAGGATTGGCCAGCCCCAACCACTCTGACAAAGCTTTGCAACTTTCTGGGTCTTGCCAGTTTTTACAGTATGTTCGTGTTGGGGTTATCTCATATCACTTGGCCTTTGAGTCAAGTCACCAAGGGAGGAGTGAAAGAAAAATTATTTTGGTCTAAATCTCAACAGAAAGCATTCACAGAGTTGAAACATTGCCTCTGCTCTGCACTAGTGCTCACATTACCAGACTTGCAACGACCATTTGAGATTGAGATAGATGCCTCTGACTATGCTGTTGGAGCAGTCTGTAGTCAATAGGGGCATCCAGTGGCATATCATAGTGAGACACTTTCAAACACAGTCTGGAAGTATCCCACCTATGAAAAAGAGGTGTATTCCATTATGCAGGCCTGACGACAATGAAAGCATTACATTTTGGGGAAAGAAATGGTCATCCACACAGACCACCAACCCATGCAGTTCATACAAACACAAGGGAAGTTGTAGAATGGTCGTTATCAGAAGTGGTCCACATACCTGCAATAGTTCCATTTGAATATCAAGTACAAGAAGGGCAACACCAATAATGTTGTAGATTGCCTCAGTCGACCCCCGATCATGGCGTTAACCATCGTTCTCAACTGTTGTGGGCACGAGACTTTTGATTGGCCACTTCTCTACAAAAGCGACCCAAAATTCAGCCACACATACTAGATGCTCTTGGATGGTTAGCAAGTGCCATATTTTCACCTCCAGCATGCACTGTTATGCCACTTGGGAAATATTTGTGTTCCTTCAAGCGAGCATGCCAAGATTATTTGGGAAGCACACTATAGTCAGGTCACTGGACATTTCAGGGTCGAGAAAATAGTGGTTGTACTGCAGAAGCATTTCTACTGGTCGAATCTTCGACATGATGTCAGGATGTACATCAGATCCTCTACTTCCTACATCATTTCCAAACTGACCATCAAGAAGCAAGGGCTCTATACTCCGCTACCTACCCCTAGTCGACCTTAGGAATCCATCTCCATGGATTACATGTTTTTCCTTCCTTATACTAAGCATGGCAATGACTGTGTGTTTTTGGTCGTCGACAGATTCTCAAAGATGGCTATTTTGACGACTTGTAAGAAGAATATCGCAGCAGAAGCCACTGCTAAAATATTCTTTAAAAAGTGTGGGTACACTTTGGGATCCTATAGTCTATCATCTCAGATCGAGAAAACAAGTTCCTTAGTACATTTTGGTCCAGTCTTTGGTTGATGCTGGACACCAGGCTCACTAAGTCCACAACTTTCCATCCCCAAACAGATGGCCAGACAGAGGTCGTCAATAGGTTGATCGTACAATTTCTGCACATATACAACTCAAAGCATCCATGCACAGGGGATGAGAGCCTCCCCTATGTCTAACACAAATATAACCGGGATCTCCACAACTTCACTGGCCACAACCCTTTTTAGGTGGGCTTGGGATTCCAACCACTATGTCCCATTGATGTGGCCATACCATTTGCAACTACTCAAGTAGATTCAAATCATGTCCAGTCTGAAGATGACAAGGCAAATGACTTCATTGAGCACATTCAACACATCTGCTAATAGGTCCATGACATCTTGGATAGAGACAATGCTAAGTACAAGCAGTGACATGATCAACATCGGGTGCCACACAAGTTCCAAGTGGGCGATAAAGTTTGGTTACATTTGCAGAAGGAGCACCTTGCTGGGCCCCACTGCAAGCTTCGCCTGCTCTGATATGGGCCATACACCATCTCCAAGGTAGTAGGGGACAATGCCTTCAAGATTAGTATTCCACTATTCCTTGGTCTGCACCCAATGTTTAATGTGGACTGCCTTCAACCCTACTTTCCACCATTATTGGACACATCTGACATTATAGAACAACTCACGCCAACATAGTTAAACCCAGACTGCATGGAAAAAGCCACAATTGATCGGATCATGGACACACATATGAATAACATGCGGCAGGAAAGGATCCAAATATATCGAGTTGTTAAAGCAGGCCAACTCCTTCACCAGGGCAAGTGGCTCACTAGGGACCAAGTTTAGTAGAAGTTTCCTCATCTCATGGAGGAACTCAACGTAATGGGGACCATTGCTTCCTAAGGTTTGATGAATGATCTAGGTGGATATTGGTGGCCACTCACCTTTTCCACTTGGCCCCCCACCATTGTTTCTTTAATTTTTCAGTTTCCTTAATTGTAGCAGAGTTTACAATTTTTGGTAGTTTTTCGGGTCCTGAACTTCAGAGCCATTTTGAGGCCCTAAACGACGTTTTTTGGGAAAATAATTGGCAACAATGATGAGTTTTCAACTTGGTATTCATTGTTATAAGTTGTAATCCTCAGATAGATCTTGCTAACAAGGTACCGTGTGCGTCAAACAAAGATCGTATGCCAAAATTGCGACCCCGGGAAGTTGATGTACCAACTTACCCCAATGGGGCCCATAGTTTGGCATTTCATCTCCTAGGGTTGGGTTTTTGGATGTTTAGGGTTTTCCATTGTTTCTCAATAATAAATAGACCTTCAAGCCTCATTGTAACATAGGTTCAGGCGCATGTAGCTGCCACATCTGTTCTCTGAGATAAGCTAAAATCACCTAAGCTAGTCTTATTTCCATTCTGTTTATAAGCATATTTCAGTATTTGATATTAATGAAATGAAGTGTTATTTCTACTGCATCTCTGTATTTATGGTTATATCTATAATTTGTTGCATTCATGTTTAAATCCAAATCACACCAACTCCAAAGTGCTCATCTTATAAGGTTCCTTAGATGTTGGTGTTCTCTCAACATCAACTCAATATAGAAATATACTTCCCTATGCAGTGGTAACTTTGAAATCTATGCAGGAAAAACATCCTGAAACTGCTCCAAAAATGGATACCTCTTCAGGACTTCATCATCCTCAACATCTCTCCCTTTTTAACTAGAAATATGCACTGCAAACAATACACATCCCTTCTTGCAGATGTTCTTTACCTGCGTAGTTGTAATTGTTCTCACTGATATAAGCTTCTTCTTTCCCTGCAAGATTCTTATTTCCCCCTCATCATCCAGGCACTCAATAGCCTTGTCATAACATTCCACTTCAATCTTGTGAATGAACAACCAATCCATGCCCAAAAGCATATTGTATGATCCCAAATGAAGCACATTTAGATGTGCTGATGTATGCATACCATTTAGCTCAAATGCACAATATCTCACCCAATGATGGACTCTTCTCTTCGTCCCTATAGCCAACTACACCAATCGAGATTTTGAATGAACTTCTTTATTCAAGCAACACTTATCCACCAAGCCATGACTAATATAACTATAATTAGATCCAGGTTTGATCAAAATGGAAACAACTTGATAAAAAAGGATGCTTGATGATCAACTTGCCTATTATCCACTGCTTCATAAATCCAAGGAATAAATTGACCAACATCCCCAATTATTTATGCCTCTTGAGCAATATAAATATGAGGTCTACCACCCTAGTGTGATGGACAATCTCGCATACGATGCTCTCCACCACTACAAAGGTTTCCTGCCATCACCCTTATTCTGCTCCTTAGGCTGAAATCCATGTCCTCTGTCAACTACATTGAACAACTTATAAGGTTCCACATTCTCCTTATCACCTTCATCCTAAGATGTTCCTCGCTTCTTATCCCACTTCCTTTTAGTATTCCCATTACCTTCATAATCCCTCTTAGGCTCAAAATTGCGTTTAGACTGCTCATAACAATGCTTTAGCTTCCTGGTGACTTCCTCCAATGACTAAGGTTCATCATACTCAATTTGATCTTTAAATGTTAAAGGAAATCCACTACTGAACTTTTGAACCTTTGCCTTCTCATCCTTTAGGTAGTGCACATACTTCAAAAAATTCATAAACATAATCATGTACTCTTCATCTGTCATGGAACCTATCTTCAACTCATAGAATTCCTTGGCTTTTCAATTATAATATCTCTTGGACAAGTATTTCTTCCTGAAAAGTATTTTAAACTCATTCCAACTAAGCTCCTCTACCATGATGCCTCTGACACACTTCACATATTCCCATCAAATGTCTGCTCTTCCCCTGAGACTTAAAATAACAATCTTGGATTTCATATTATTTGAATAATCATACAATTTGAAGAACTTCTTAATCCTAAGCAACCATCCTTTTGCATCTTCTGGTTTCTTCACATCCCCATCAAAAGTAGGAGGCTTGGCTTTCTTGAATTACTATGGAAAATATTGCTTCTCACTCCTCCTATAAGGATGTTGACAGTAATGGCGATGATGTATCTCAGAAACAAAACTAGAATAGAATCCATGAGTGTTAGCCCACCTATCAGCTGAATCCAATGATTTGCCACCTCTGACTATGTCATCCCTGTCCAACTTGTATCCTGATCGAGACCTGCTGCCGTAAGCCCCATTAGTCTTTTCCTCCTATCCGTGGCTGATCCATTGATGCCCTTGCTTCTGAAAATCTAAAAGACTCATAAGGCTGACTACATTAAATTTTGATTTCTTTTCTTGAGGTCTGACAATCCTTTCTTGTGCCTCAATCAAATTGCTATTATCTGCCTTACAAATTATGATTTCTACCTTTAAACTTCTTAGTGTATATTCTATATCAGGAGAGTACTCTTCTCTTTGTTGCTAAAATGACCTTTCCCATTCTATTGAATTCACATCAGGCCTGTAAGGGGAGTCATGTGAACTGTAGTCCACCATTCTGCTCTTCATCTATGATCTTCTATCTCCTGCAAACATGTCATATTAGATCAACCAAATAGAAACATAATCAAAATCATACCTTAGTGTATTTTAGGGGAGGCTATCTTGTTTGTACAATCAATCCAGATTAGCACAATATATACACATAATGATATCAACATATCAACATCATTCTTGATAACACAAAATTTCAATAATGATCACATGCATGATAACCATAACCATCACAATGCATGCATAACAATCACATTTACCCCAAGGTCTAGTACTGCAACCTCACTCTAATACCACCCTATAATGCCTCCTCTCACGTTTACCCATTTTTACAAGCTCACTAGGGTAAACATGAGATGAGTGTCAATATGATATGAATTTGCTACACAAATGATTGCAAAAGAAGATTGATTGGCCACTTTGAGATCACCATCTTGAGAAGTTCGTTTAATAACTGAAAACTGCTCAACCACAATTGGACAAGTGAGTAATATCACTACAAACAATAGAAGTTTCGGTAAATTTGGAGCTAAACATTGGTTGTGTAAGTGTTCTCAGGTAAGAGGAGTAGCTATGAACACAGTAGGCCATCCTCATGGAGGTGGGGAAGGAAGAACCCCAATTGGTAGGAAAAAACCTGTGACCCCCCGGGGCTATAATGTACTTGGAAGTGGGGCCGACACACTGACAATTTATAGAAATCCTTCAAGGACTACAAACCACTCAAGAGCTTGCAAACCACTCCAGATGGTCAATCCCCGAGCTAGAGCTCTTTTCACTAGGGAAACTTGTTGATTTGTGTAGCTTGGGAGGTACTCCAAGCTGCAAGGTTCAGGGTTTGGAGGGAAAAACGCCACAAGGGTCACTTGTGGGCTTGGAATCCAAGTATGGGTTTTGTGCCCAAATTTGTTTTGGGTATTTTCGGAAGCACATTCCTACATGTGATGGCATGAAATGATAAAGGGCAGAAAGGAGAATCTAACACTTTGAGAATCATCAAATTCCAAGTTATAGAAGTGGATATATGAATTTTTAAAGTTATATCATGGGTTTGCACTTATATGTCAAGGTCGGCCTAAGGTGTTTTAGGCTTGTGACATGTTGGCAGCCCTTGTGTGACATCTTAGGAAGGAGCCCCTGATTTATGTATAAATAGAGGGTGATGGAGAGCCATTAAGACATCCATCCAAGTGCAACACATTCCTATTGAGCAACTCGTTGGGAGGAAGGTCTGATCTAAGGACGCAACAAGGAGGCTAAGGCAGCGAGGCATGAAGTGATTTTCTTAAGGGTAAAACAAGTCCGAGTTTGCTATTTGGAGGTTGAGTGTTGCTGGTGGAGGGGCCAAGGCCTTTTTCTTATAGTTCGTAGCCAAGGCAGGGACACCGAGGTTGTTTTAGAGGATGTACAATCCTCCCAAGAGGTTGTCGCAGCCCTAGTTAGGGCATTGTAGGGTGCCGTAATGATTTTAGGGAGATCATCCCTTGTTTTGAGCTGAAATCTACCCTAAAAGAGAAACACGAAGGGCATCATATACTTGGAGGACAACTGAAACAGTAAGGAGTAATTCTGGGCCATTTTGTTGGGTGGTTAAAGACTGTGGTTAGTGCCCTAACTAGTCCCAGATTTGTAGCATTGCAGAAAGTTAGAACAACTTGCATTGGGTCAAAGGAGTTGACTAGATTTGGATAAGAATTGGAGCATCCTGTGGGAACTGTGTATTGGGATTGTCTTGAGCGATAAGGAACCCCAATTAGGAGAAAATTCCACAATGGAGTATTGGGCATCAATGGTCTGGTGGAGGGCAGCGTGTTGATAACCCAAAGTAGCCCTAGATGAGCTATCTTGAAGTCATGAAGAGGAGATGAAGGTTGGGTGAAGATTGGTCCCGAAGTGTAGTATCTTGATGGAAAAAGATGACTGCTAGCCTGGCAGATTGGAGCTTGGGATTAGGCCTACCTAGAGAGTAGATTGATTAGCTCGTGTACATGCTACAAAAGTGACTTGCAACCGTGTTAGGTGGCAGCCCTCCTGGAGTCTCGATGTGTTGTCCTTTGAAGGACTAAGGGGTAGCTAGTGAGTAGTACGAGAATGAAGGATCCACAGGACAAGATACGGAATTGAGTTTGAGCAACATGTTTGTCATTGTATCTTGTATACCATAGGCTGTTGTATTATTCAAATTTGGTTTAATATAATGAAGATTGGGGTTGTACATTATTGTACAATATTTGTTAAAAATTGTGTATACTTGTGTACATGTGATTTACTACTTCATATTTTCCATTGTGCAAAGTAGTTTTGTTGATATTCTTGGTTTGTTAGCGTAAGTGATTTTAAGATTCTAACCTAGACCCAAGATCATGGAAATTCAACAAAAATCCTTCCTATAAAGTGATCATCCTATGACGCTTTGCAAGTAAAAATGGGTCTTATGAAAACACAAGTTTTAAAGGTCTCTTCAAGGTTAATGAGTTAGTTTACATGTGAACTTCTAAATAAGCACACATCATCATTTAACTCATAAAGGAATTCAAGAAGAGAAACAACACAAAATTTGGTGACATAGTTCACCGCTCCTGGGCTACGTCTCTGTGCCTACTAACACAACTAGACAACTCTATATATTTAGTGAAGAAGAGTACATAAATTTTGCTAACAATATGAGTGGCTAGTTTTCCCTTAAAGGAAACGTTATCCTGCAAAGAATTATCACTCTAGAAAGCATGTCAACCTACAGTTAATCATGAAACCATTGATAAGAAAAGGGTTCTCCTATGAAGACCCAATAATCCATCTGAAAATGAGGATACATGAGCATACAAGTACTACAATTCCACATTTAAGTACAAAAAGAGAGCTTTCCTCAACAAAACATAATAAGAAAAGACAAATATGAGTTGTACCATACAAGTCACAACATCTACAATAAAGATCTGAAGGCTAGAAAACCCCTACAAGGTCCTCTCCATTCTCAAAAGCCTTCAATAATTGATCCAAAACACTTATTGATCATGACACCCATGGACTCAAAGCTGCAAAAAGTCTCTTTAGATGTGTTCCAATCATCAAACAAAGGTGTCCATTGGATCTAGAATGTCCAAAAACCCCTGGCTGAACTCTTCTTGAGCTCCAAAAGGCCAAAACCTCTTCCTATTATGGCTTTCACAAGTTTTGAAACCTCCTCCTCTGTTATCCATCCTAAAAACTAGATAAACTGTCTAACAAAGCTACAAATCCACCCCATTTTCCATTGCAGAGGTGAGAATTTGTGCATCGAAGCTGTGATTTATTGGATCGTTAAAATGTCCAATAACCATTATTTGGAAAATTATGTTCATGTGGCCCATGAGGCCGAGGGCTAGGCCAATAACCCGCCCTTGCCGGCATGGGCTCCTTGCCCTCTAGCTCATGGACACGTGGTATTTAATGTGGTAGGGGCTGGGGCTAACTGACTGCCCCTACCATCGGATCCCTCTCCACCATGCACCAGGGTCTTGTGAGCGACCATATACCCAGGGCCAGAGCTAACTTCTGCAACCTGCCATAACACCTCTTTCTGTAGTGCTCAGGTTCGTGGAGTTGTATATAACCAGGGGCTGGGCTGGTCCCAAGCTCCCCCTCTACCAACACTCCATTGGAATTTCACCTATGGTGTTGTGGATCCCTTGTGACCAGGGACTAGGCTATATGCCTAGCCCCTGACCTTTTGCACCAATGGTCGTGTGAATGGTAGGTGACCAGGGGTTGGGGCTGACTGCCCAAATCTTTGGCCAAAAATGCGCTGACTTAAAATTCAAATAGAATCAATGCTATATAGGGGTAAGAAACACCCTCATTACATAGTGGTAAGGCTCTATAGTGTTAGACAGTAGGTCACAGGTTCGAACTTGCTTGAGGTTTTCCAACCCTTAACAAAATTTTGACCTACTACGAGGTGCCACATGGTGGTCTCTGGTTGGGCCATGTGGCATCCTCTAATTGGACTACCAAAACCAACCAATAAAAACACACCAACTTGCATTTGTATGAGGCTACCACTTGGCAAGCCAGGATTGGTCTGTACACACCCAGTAGGCATGCTGACATCAGCGGTATGACTGCCCAGTCAATAGCTCAGCCAACAACCCTGCAAATTATTTAGCTGTTGGGCCAAATGACCAGAACATCATAACATTTTCATACAACATTGGATTTAGGTGAAAAAAGTTTCGTTTGAATAAGAACAATGAACCCTTCGACTTGACACCAGTTTTGAAATATTTTGAGCACTTTCATTTTTGAGCCAGATTTTAATCAACGGATCATACCTCACCGCTAGGAACTTTTGGATTGCAAAAGTTTACTTCTCCTAGTAAATAAAATGAGGCTAAAACTAAAAAATTCCACAAAACTCAATCCTTAATGCTCTGTTTTCAATTGTTTCCCTTAAAGCTCCAACCAAGATACTCCACCTATCTTCTACATGAAGACCTTACCATCATGCCAAGAATTGAGCCACAATTCTTATCACTATGTAGGAAAAACAACATTGATGAGTGGAATCTAAACATTCTCTTTAAACCTATCTTTCACGGCTCAAACAACTTCATCTTGAAGTTCCATTGTTGAAGACAAACTTGACTATCCATCTTGGAAATCAGAAGCAATTCAATGCATGTCATGCACTGATTCAAACTTTTCTTTACTGTCCTCAAATTGAGCTTGCACACAAAAGTACTATGGCTGCAAAAATTCAATGACACAGTTGGCTTTGTCCACAAAAAACATATTCATTTCTTTGTACAATCTTTAATAAAGTTTCTATTCACAACAAGCTTCATCTTGAACACTTGTATCAATGAGTACATGACAAAAATGTAGACAAGGTTGGACAACAAACATTGTACATCCTAAAAGTCCTTAAACATTTGGACTTATAAAAAATCCAACACATAACATGTCAATGAAAAACATACTTGTTGCACATAGTGATTATTCTTGTTCACTTTATAAAAGTACCCAAAACAGGTAATGACACAACATGTGTTTATAATTTACAAAGCAACAAATTATACAAACAATCTACCCAATATTTGCCTCTCTTAGGCTTATGGGTTCTCTTTTTGCATCTACTTTGCTTTGAAGCTTTCCTTAGGAACGCTGTGAGTCCTCTTTTCCACCTCTTTCTTCCCTTGAATTAGTTTTAATAACCTCTTTATCCTTCTTGGGATGAAGCTTTGGATGTAGTTTCTAACATCTTTCGTTCTCATGCCCATGCATGTTTCAATGGTTACAAAAGTACTTTATCTTGCTCATCGATAAGGAAGTCTTCAAATGTGAAGGAGGTTCTTCATGCTTGATGCCAAGAATTTGCTCCATTCTTTTGACCATCACCATGCGTTGCTCACAAGCAACCACACAATGGTCAACTACATCACAAAAAGTGCAAGGATACATGTCCCACAAATGATCAAAATTACCAGCATTTAGAAAATTCCTATGAAATTTATACCTGTCTCTGGGGCTACAACTTTGACGATGTGGACTAGACGATGATATGCAAGGTCCTTTGAAGCATTCAACTCTCTTAAGAGACAAATTGATATTATCACCACGATCTTGGTGTGAGATATCATCCTCTGATGATTTCTTTGCCTCAAACAATTTAGAACTTTCTCCAAACTCTCTTTGACCATATCCCAATCCTTGATATCTTGGTCTCTCTTTCACCATGATAGGATTTTTGATCCCTTGGCCCTTAATTCTAAGGCATCCTCCTTCATAACCCATTCAAGATAGCAACTTCATACCAATGCCTTTAGTATGTTGTTCAAATGCTGCAAAAGAATCAAAGATGTGTTACTAACAGAAACATAAGGATTTGAACTTGAGATGTTAATTACCTCCTTGGAGTTGCCACCCATATTTTTTGCTTTAGATGTTGATGATGAGGTGGAAGATGATATTCAAGCCATCCAATTTTACCAATAAGCATGTGATGAGAATCTTTGAGATGCTGGGAAAATGCACATGCATTATTCTCCACATAAGGTCCATAACCTATGTTTGAACCATTCCCCATGAAATTTATACGTGTTCTTGGGGATACAAATTTGACGATGTGGAATGGACGATGAAATGCAAGGTCCTTTGAAGCATTCATCTCTCTTACGAGACAAATTTACATTCTCACACCGATCTTCATGTGACATATCATCCTCTGATGATTTCTTTGCCTCAAACAGTTTAGAGCATTCTCCAAACTCTCTTTGACCATATCCAAATCCTTCATATCTTCTTCTCTCTTTCACCATGATAATATTTGTGATCCCTTGGCCATTGATTCTGAGGCCTCCTCCTTCATAACCCATTTGACATGGAAGCTTCATACCAATGCCTTTAGTATGTTGCTAAAATGATGCAGAATATGTGTTTTAACATAAACAAAAGGATTTGAACTTGAGATGTTGATTACCTCCTTGGACTTGCCACCCATGTTTTTTGCTTTAGATGTTGATGACGAGTTGGAAGATGACTTAAGCCATCCACTTTTACCAATAAGCATATGATGATAATCTTTGAGATGCTAGAAAAATGCACATGCAACATTTCCACATAAGATCCATAACCTTTGTTTGAACCATGCCCACATATTGGCTTCACTTCGGAGGTATAATTTGTTGTCATTGGAGTGGAACTCTCACCAACTTGTTCCTCAAGCACTTGCTATAACTGAATGCGCATATGCCTCTTATCCTCTTCAACAATTTCAAGCATTCTTCTCAATTCAACATTCTCCATTCGAAGAGACAAGTTCATCTCCTCTAGCTCTTGGAGAGTCTCCATATTCTTGCCCATTACTGTAACTTGGTCAGAACCAGCTCTGATACCAATTGATATGAAATTGGAGGAGAACTTTTCCTTCCTAAAAAGTGGTCATCCTATGATGCTTTGCGAGTAAAAATGGGTCTTATGAAAACACAAGCTTTAAAGGTCTCTTCAAGGTTAATGAGTTAGTTTACATGTGAACTTCTAAATAAGCACATATCATCATTTAACTCATAAAAGCATTCGAGAAGAGAAACAATACAAAATTTGGCGATGAAATCTCCAGGCCTACTAAAAGAGGTTGACCACTCCATATATTCAGTGAAGAAGAGTATATAAAGTTTGTTGATAATATGAGTGGCTTGTTTCCCCTTCAAGGAAATGTTCTCCTGCAAAGAAATCTCAATCTAAAAATCATGAGAACAAACAATTATTCATGAAACCATAAGCAAGAAAAGGTTTCTCCTACAAAGACCCAATACTCCAAATGAAAATGAACATACATGAGCATAAAAGTACTACAATTCCAGATTGAAGTACAAAAAAAACTTTCCTTAACAAGAAATAGTGAGAAAAGACAAACATAAATAGTACCATACAAGTCACAGTTGCTGTAGTAAACATCTGAAGGCTAGAAAATCCCTACAAGGTCCTCTCCATGCTGAAAAGCCTTCGATAACTTCTCCAAAACACTGATTGATCATGACACCCATGGACTCAAAACTACAAAATGTCTCTTTAGATGCGTTCCAATTAGAAAATAGAGGTCTCCATTGGATCCATAATGTCCAAAAACCCCTAGTTGGACTCTTCTTGAGCTCAAAAAGGTAAAAAACTCTTCCTTTTATGGGTCTCACAAGTTTTGAAACCTCCTCCTCTGTTATCCATCCTACAAACTGGATAATCTATCTAACAGAGCTACAAATACACCCTGTTTTCTGCTATGGGGGTGACAAATTTGCCTATCGAAGGTGTGATTTGTTGGACCGTTAAAACGTCCAATAACCCTAATATGAAAAATTTTGGTCAAGTGAACCATAAGACCGAGAGCTGGACCAACGACCCTCCCCCACCAGCCTAGGCTCCTTTCCCTCCGGCTCATGGTCATGTGGTCTTTAATGTGGTCGGGGGCCATGGCTAACCACTTGCCCCACTGCTAAAGCCCCCTTTGCCATGCACCAGGGTCCTATGAGCGCCCATATGCCCAGGGTTGGGGCTAACTCCCGCTCCCCGCCATAGCACCTCTTTCTGTAGCGCTCGGTTTTGTGGAGCTGTATATGACCAGGGGCTGGGCTGGTCCCAAGACCCCCCTTCGCCAACGCTCCATTGAAATTTTGATTATGGTACGATGGAGCCCTTGTGACCGAGGGTGAGGATATATGCGTAGCCCCACACCTTTTGTGTTGATGGTCGCATGAATGGTAGGTGATTGGGGGTTGGGGGTTGGGGTTGACTACCCGACCCCTCTTCCAAAATTGCACCAAATGAAAATTCAAATAGTGCC
This sequence comes from Pinus taeda, assembly GCA_000404065.3. Taxonomy (NCBI): domain Eukaryota; kingdom Viridiplantae; phylum Streptophyta; class Pinopsida; order Pinales; family Pinaceae; genus Pinus; species Pinus taeda. The sequence goes on from APFE030822021.1 coordinate 51,335, forward strand.
GGTGCTATATAGGGGCAAGAAACACCCTCATGGCACAATGGTAAGGATATGGAGTGTTGGACGATAGGTTGTGGGTTTGATCCCACCTAAGGCTATTCGACCCTTAGCAAATCTTTTACCTACCACGAGGTGCCATGTGGCAGCCTCTGGTTGGGCCATGTGACATGCTCTAATTGGACCACCATAACCAACCAATAAAAACACTCAAACTTGCACCTGTACAAGGTTGCCACTTGGCAAGCTAAGATTGGTTTGTAGACACCCAGTAGACACGCTGACATCAGTGGTATGATTTCCTAGCCAACAACCCTGCAAATTTTTTAGCTATCAGGCCAAATTATCAGAACATCATAGCTTTGTCATACGACATTGGATTGAGGTGAAACAAGTGTTGTTGGAATAAGAATGACAAACCCTTCGACTTGACGTCAGTTTCAAAATATTCTGGGAACTTTCATTTTTGAGCTAAATTTTGATCATCGGATCACACCTCTGTGCCAAATTCCAAGCATGAATGTGAGATCATAAGGGTTAAACAAAAAAAAACCAACTAGGGATTCCAAAGGCCAAATTATATCAACCCTCAACCACCCTATACAGTCCACAAATCACTAACATCAACTAGATCAGTCTCTACCCAAGCTATTTAGGGCTCCAAGAACTAGTAACTTAACCCACAACTAAATCAGGGCTCCAGAGAAATTGTTCCAACCCGCAACTCCAAGGACTAATAACTCAACCCACAAGGCGCTAGAGCGTTTGTCCCAATTTGTAGGCTACAGGAACTAGTAACTCAATCCAAGTTGTTTCAGGGCTCCAGAGCATTTGTTCCAACCCATAACCATAGGGAACTCGAGAACCAATAAAAAAGACAATTGGGAAACCCACAACACCATGGATATCTAGGAAATGACAAGGCAAGGCTGAACCACTGTCAATCTAGGCAATATCCATGCCAATGATAACACATAACGAAGGAACCGCATGCATATACCATACATTCAAAAATCAACAAGGAAATCATACATGCAACTTGTTATCTGCAAAGTATCCCTGTTGTAGATATTGATTTAATTGTCCCCCTTGCACTCCCTGAATTTCCTTTGCTTTCTTTCTCCAATCCAAGTGAGTGCTAGAATGCTCTAAGCATGTTCCAAGAATACTCAAAGTGTGCAGGAATATGAGCGAATAAGAGTGTGAAAGGAGAGAACCAAAGTTGAAGTCTTTTTCTTTGATGCCTTTTTATTATTGATCTCCCTTTTTTCTTCAATTTTCTTCATTTTTCCTCTAATTTCCCTTCCATGCAAATTTGTGTCTCTTCACCTTCCTTTTTTCCTATTTTCTTTTATTTCCCATAACTAAATGCCAATTATTGCCTTTTTGCCTTTGCGAATGCCTTTGCCAATTTCTATAGCCATTATTATTCCACAATTGATGCCCACTATAATGTTTTTCCCACCATTCAGCTTGGAATATGTGACCCATGACCTTGATCTTATTTTATTTACATGGAAAATCAACCAGGGGCTGTTACACCCCCTACCTATATGAAATCTAACATGGGGTTCCACAATTTATCGCTTACACAACTAAATCCCTACACACTTTCCTCGAAGCGTGCTATAAGATGATCCCTATGTGCTTGGATCTAATGATCCATATTAATTTCCCCCCTTTCCCCCCCCCACGCCCACCTCGTATGCTTGACAATTATGGAGTGGGGGGGGGTTGTAATTTGTTGTTTTGTGCACATGATGCCAAAATGCAATCAAAGCCCTGAGCCCAAACACATTGCACCTATAAATAGTCCACCACCTCTCAATCCTGCATGCCAACCACATCATCGCCACATTTTTTCCTTTCAACCACTGACACTCTACCATTTGTCACTATTTCCACTTCAACTATAGCTCATCACCCTAACACGTCAACTCTGCCACATTAGCTGTTGAATGTACGATGTTAGGTCCAAGTGGAACCATGCACCTTAGAACCCTGTCAAAAATTCAAATAAGGCTATCTCCTGATCCCTTAGGAGTTATGCCAAGCGCCATATAGACTATCCAACTAAACATGTAGTATCCTTATTTGAGCTGAGGCACTGAGGTAAAAGAATTCATTTAAAGCTATAACCTCCATTCTTGACCTTGGATAGGAAACACCACCCATCAATACTCTTACCAAGGCTTCACACTCTCCATGCTCCAACCGAGCATGCAACACACTTAATTGCAATTGCCAACATGCTCAACACTCTTACTTAACACCAGTAACACCAACTAACAATAATGGCTCAACTTTGACATCAATGATATCACAGATAACAACGTCAACACTTTTCTCAACAAACACTATCCACCTTTGATATCAATGACAACAATTTTCTCAACAAAAAACCTCTTCATGGGAAGGTGCAATCTGAATCAAATTTACACAAAGAAAATTTGCTATTGACACAAACTCTATGATTTTTTACCATAACAAGGTTTGAGGCTAGGAATGAGGAATGAGATTGGGTTGATGGTGTGAAAGGTCACATGCCATTATTATGAGTGTCCACCCCTAAAGCAATAGCAAATCTTAAGGCTAGCATATGCAATGCAATGTAAAGTAAACAAATATAATGTATTGAAAAACTAAAAGCATGAGAGTTCTCCTTAAATATAACAAGAGAAAAGATGAGAAAGAAACACTATTGGGGAAGCTAAAGATTTGGGGGTTCTTACCTTTCAAACTATCTCTACTTCATCCATCCTCCTCTATACCAATTCCTTATAAAGAGAAAGTGGTCATTGGATAACTTAAATGAATTACTCGTGAATACTTAGCACTTATGGTAGTTCTCTAAAATCTGATCTGGTTGCATGTAAAACATGACCTTGCTACAGCTCTGGTTGCGTTCAAAACATGACCCTCTACAGCTCAATCAAGCACAAAGTACACAATCATGATACAGAATTACCCCCCATGACATGACCACGTCCACATTTTTAGTAACCTAATAACATAAATAAAAGACTAAAATATCTGTCAAAAATGGGCTGCTCACGATTAAATTATAGCAACGGTATTATGATAAAGTCATCTCCAAGCGCGCGTGCTCAATATCGTCAATTATTTTTTCTTTCTTTCACTCACACGGTTAAGATCGGGCGAATCGTTCAGAATGGCCCACACAGATGTTTAAGCTTCTGCTCGAAAATGCAAACCCTCTCTGTGATAATTATACTGAGCAAGCATAGAAAGAAACACATTAGAAAAGATATTGAACAACTGGTTAAAGGGCAAATCTGGTCACCAAAACCAGCCACAAATGAATGGAATGAATGACAACCTGTAACCAGCAAGGACAGCTAGCAGTTAAATGTCTTTAAGCTTAACCCAAGACATCCTAACCAACTTTTAACCTAAACCTATAAATCCATACCTACCTTGCTCTCAGTAAAATCATCCCCTTTAAGTCTTCATGCATCTCTCACCCCCCCCTCTGCACAGGAAAAATGCAATTGAAATGCAGTCACTTCTGTTACAGACATCTTGCTTGACTCAATTTATGGAAAGACAAATCTTTCTCTCAGCTTGTCGAATGGTATGGAAGCCGTGAAGCTTCCTGTCGTTAAAAGGATAATTATGTATCTTTAATGTTCGCAAATTTTTTAAAATAAGAATAGGTTGTCCTGAACGGTCGGGACCACACAGTTAGACGTCACGGCGTGTTTTCGATGATCGTTTCGGACAGCGACTACTCATCATTCCACATCGCAAACCACTCGCTCCGCTCTTTCCACATCGCTGTAAAATTAGTTTAGCTTTACCCCAAGATATTTTAACGGCAGACGAATGTTAATTAAAAAATTGTGTATATTTAGGGTTTAAACGGAGCTGCCGAGTTGCAAAAGTCCGAGCACTTGCCAAAGAAACTTGGGCGACCTGGACTCCGTTGTTTTCTTTGCGAGAATCTGATTTGAAAGTGGAATGCTCAGGAGTTTTGATCCAGGGACATAGTAAAGCAGGGAATTTTTTTTTTTGTTGCAGTAGGTAAGCAAGAATTTTGAGTTCTTGTTACTTAGAACGTATACATTAAAGATCAGATACGCTGGTTTGTATATTGGTTTTACGAACTGAATTTACCATTGTTTTATTTCTGTAGGTTCTGACAATTGACTAGTTTTGTTACAGTCGATTCTTTAAGAGATGTCGGACGCGGAAATGGTAGAAAACCCTGACGACAATGGTGGTTTTCTGACAAAGGATGCTCAACAATTACGTATTGGTATGTTAAAATTTAGTACGTTAGCTGGACGGAACGGGAGGTTTTGGCCCATTTGGCGGGCATACTTTGTTTTGAGTTGCTTTAAGGGTTTTATTTTTCAATGTTAACTTGCAGGCGATTGTGTATATCTGCATCCTGCGGATCCCACAGCCGAACTTTACATTGGAGAAGTGCAGAAGCTGTATGTGGATAAAGAAGGGAAAAAGTGGATACAGATACGGTGGTAAGTTTCTATGCTCTTTTAAACGGCGGGACTGCGTGGAAAGTATATGAAAACCCTAGGGCTAACGGAGTTTCGAGGTCCTCGTTTTCAGGTATTATCGATATCAAGACCTCCAGCACAAAGCCCCTTCAAATCCCTTGACGAACGAAGTATATTGTATCCTTTCTTACTGTACCTTTGATTTTCGTCTTCGTGAGGTTCACTTCAGGGTTTTCTCAACATTTTTTGGTAAAGAGCTTGAAATATGTAATCGAACAGCTTTAGAAGTTATCGTGAATGATAACATCTTGTCTAGAATTCTTGAGGTTCACTTCAGGATTTTCTTAACATTTTTTGGTAAAAGCCTTGAAAAATGTAATGGAACAACTTTCGAATTTAACGTTGATGATAACATCTTAGATTGAGTTTCTTCATTCTTTGCAAGCTACAGATTATTTAGATTGAGTTTCTTCATTCTTTGAAAGATACAAATTATTTCGACCTTCAGCTGCTTGAGACTGTCGCAAAGCGTTGCAGGGTTGTAAATAAGTCGGAATACTTGAAGCTAAATGATGAGGCGAGGAGGTAAATACGCTTATAAGCCGTTTTCTTCGGCTGATGCACGCTTTTCTTGAAATTCTTTTGCGAAGATATAACTGAAGAGGCGGTCAAATATTTTAATTTCTTTCAGGTTTTCCACAGAGAAACCTGAGGATGATATTTATTTCTACGAGTATGCTTATTTGGCAGAGACTGGTTCATTTACCAGAATTTCTGAATCAGGTATTTGGTCTCGCAATATTCAATATTTAAGCGACAATATTAATTGAGTCTTCTTGTTTTTGGGATGATGAAAGGCCTGTTTAAGGAACCTTGTCTTTCTTACTTCGATCTACAAAGCTAGAAATTCCCTTTCTCAGGCTCGAAAGCGAACACCGACGTAGAATAGAACGACGAAATTTTCAAATTTATGTTCAAGTTCACGCTGTTTCCTTTCAAGAATCGTCACGAATAACACATTTAATGCTTCTTGTTCCGAGCAGCTACACGCTTTCGACGCGCATTCAAGAAGCAGAAAGATTTCGATCGGGAAAACGGTGTTGCAATCCAGGATCTCGTTGACGTGTGTTTTCTTCTTCTTCAACGTTTTAATTCTAGATTTTAGAGATTATATTTACACTCTTGATTAAACCCTAAAATTTCAATCTTACTCGTTTTCCAACCGGAAAATTCTTGGAATTCTACTTCAGGCACTTGTCCAATTCGAAAATACACTAAGGAAGGATGTCATACCTACGTGCTGGACGGATAAACGTTCGGTAAGAGTTGTAGCTTTAATGGCGGCAAAGAACTACATCGTGCACCGTTAAAAGTGTTCTCTACGTATTCTGTGTTCCATGATGTACTTTCTTCAAGTACCTGTGGTGAAGCTTCACATGGCTTTAAATATTCCTCTGAGTCCATAGCCTGTCCCTATCAATTTGCATGAGTATTTTAGAAATTGAATTGAAATTCTAAAAGTACCTGTGGTGAAGCTTCGCATGGCTTTAAATATTCCTGAGTCTATAGCCTGTCCCTATCAATTTGCATGAGTATTTTAGAAATTGAACTGAAATTCTTTTGTATGTCGGTGTTATACAGGAATGGCTTCTCAAAGTAAAGGAAAGCAAGACGGTTCAGGACATTACACAAAGCTTGCTGGACTTAGAGAATGGGTTGCAGATCATCTTGTCTTCTGACGGCAAAACCGACTCCAAGTCCCGCTTAGCCTGGAGAAAAGCGCTATGGGGAAATCAGAATCCTGATTCAGTTAGTACGCTTAGTCCCTCGCTGCACTGCTTTTTCTTTTAACTGACGAATACGCACCTTTTCTTAGCCATTCTGGTTTTTCGTTACAGCTTCTTCAGAATATTGAACACCTAAGAAATTATGTTCTGTGCCGAACCGATGGCACATTGAAGAAAAGGAAACGAGGTTGGACGGATCATGAGAACAACTGTGACCATATTTTGCCGATATCACAAAAAGAAGAGCTGCCTCCTCTTCAAGATTTTGTTTCTGAGGATTTAGAGAATGGATCTGGTAACACCTTCAATTAGAATTCTGTTTAAACCTCAAATTAACAATAAATTTACAGGTGTCGTCCATTTTATTATGTCTTGGTTAGTATGAATGATACTTGCAGGGTCAGAACCATTAATCTTTATTTCATTATAAAATTTGTATGATTCAGAAAAATGTGCAGCGTCGATAAAAATTGGGAGTTTTTACGCGATCGAGCACAATAACTTGCCTCCAAAGGCACCGATTCATCTCAAATCCATTCGTGTTGTATTGGTATGTTTACAGATTCTGAAGAAATGCAACACGTATCTATATTTTATACTAGCAACAACTAAATATTCCATTCTGTGTTTCAGGTGTCAGAGAAAACAGAGGTTAATGTTTCCGTGAAATTTCCAAGCAATCTATCGCTGAGAAAGCATTTCGAAACGGAATTTTCCGAAGGTGCTAGCCAGAATGCATCACAACAAAGTCCACAACCACATCAACTTACGCTAAGTGGAACGCATCCTGACTTCGACGAACAATTTACCATGAGTCCAAGGTTGGCGGAAAGAGTTCTTGCAAAGCCGATATCCTGGACAGATTTTGTTCAACGGCATCACCTCGAAAGCTTCTGGTTAGTTCATTCAAACATACAACAGAGTCCAGGCGCAGATGAGGCCGTAAGAACATTTATGCCTAGGTCTGTACAGCAGCCAAAGATTGCCATTTTAGATACAGACACGTCGTCCAATTTTTCAGAGAGGGACTGTCCCACTAACGGTAAAACGACGGCACTTCACTTTTAATCCTTTCATTTTCGGTTCCATGTAAGTGGAGGTTTTTATTTCTTACTGTGTCTCAGGGAGCAAGGACCGGCGCATCGTTGCTTACGTGGAACAGGAAGGGGTTCCCGTAAATTGGGGAGTACGACGGAAAGTAAGGGTCAATAGAAAGCATCGTAGCAAGAACGAGCTTAAGCTGGCACAGAACGATGAACAGTCATCGCCCGGAATTCGCAAGAGAGGTGCCCCGAAAAAGCAGCTCCATAAAACTGAAAAGGATGACGTGTGCTTCAATGTATCCAGTAGGGAGAAGCATAAAACAAGCGTGCTCAAACTCCCTAGGGATATGCAAGGCAGATGGACAAGTGACAGGTATGGACCAGTGACTATTCATTTAACTTAGTTCATGAGGGATAGTAAGAGCAGCACTGATGTGGGTATGCATGCAGACTTAAATAAAATTGAAGTTTCAAGTTTTAACTGTAGCAATTTACTGTGCTGACAGATATCGGACAGCACAGCTAAAGCTGTTGGATATCATGCACGAAAAGAAAGCGGCTCCGGGCAAGCCAATCTTACGGCCTGCGCTAAGAGAAGAAGCTCGAAAGCATATTGGAGACACGGGGCTCCTAGATCATCTGCTCAAGCATATGACAGACACCGTCATCACGAATGGAGAGCGTTTCAGGCGCCGTCATAATGCCGAAGGGGCCATGGAATACTGGCTTGAGCCGGCAGGGCTTATGGAGATAAGAAAGCAGGCCGGTATTGAAGATCCTGCGTGGGTTCCTCCTCCCGGTTGGAAGCCTGGGGATAAGTTGCCTTTGAATTGTTATGGGAGAGGAATGACACCATCTGAAGCTGAAGAAATGAAAATGATTAGAGAAGACATTGGCAAGCTGAAGAGGTAAACGCGAAGTAACTTTTTTATGTTGCAATTTACGATTGTTTGAAAGACAACAATCCATCTAATTTAATGTCTCTTTTCAGCCAATTGCGTTCCTTGTCTTCTATGAAAAGCACAGGTAACATGGCGGGGAAGCAAGATTATGGTATTCCGATAGAAAACGATGGAATCTTTAAAGAAAAGCTGAAGGTAACTTTTCGTTTTCCCAGTACTTTTTCAAATCTGTAGAGTAACTGGTATTTCTAATTATTATGTTTAATCTTTTGCAGGACATGAAGATCGAAATAGCAACTCTGAGAAGGGAGGTTGAGCAAGTCCAAAGCAAAAGCCTTGAAGAAAACAATTACTTGCAGTTGCCCAATGTGAGATCTTTAATAAATTATGGAAATATTAAGTAGAACTTAAGTTTGCAGTTGGTTTAGGGTTAGGGTTAATTGAGGATATGATCAAACTAGATATACTGTTTCTCATGGGAATGCAGATGGAGCCTGTGACGGACGATCTAAAGCGTCAAATGAGCCCGGGTGACAGTCAAATTGAGATGCTTATTCAACCTGTCAGTAAAATGTATGTGATTGACAGTTATCTGCTTAACCCATAAGCATGTTACCCAAAATATATTTTGTTACGCCTATTTTACCATCCTATGTTTCAGAGCTTGAATTCGCAAAACCGTAAATTCTAATCTGATCAAATTGGTGACAGGTCTCGTTGCAATATACTCGAACGTGTTAACAGGCTGGAAACTGATACTCAAAAGTTTTTCCAGGTAATTAAAGTTTGAGGTGAAGAAATTCATTTCTTTAAAATAATATTAGACTCAAATCTTATACTCACAAACAAGCTTTCAGGACATGGAGAACAATTACCAAAGTCTGTTGGCCGAAAAGAAGGGCCTTAAAGATCAGGTTGCAGATATGTCAACAAACCTAGAAAAAATGCAGGTACATTTGACGTCCTAACAAGAATTGACACGCTTATTGTTTTGGCTTATACGAAATCCAATGTAAATTTATAACTGGTGGAAAACATGAACATGAATTGTAGGAGAACATGAACAAGGTTTTGGAATTGGTCGATAAATTGAAGGAAAACGGGGCAAGTGATCCTAATTCTTCACAGTCGCCGGCTGCTGTTGGACGTTTGAGCGAATTACAGACGGCGTTCTCTAATCCAGGCAGTGCATTTAGTAGCACGGATAAAGCTGAAAACGGCAGTCGGAGCGGCAAAAGTGGTGACAATCCGCCATTTTATAAACACACTGTCCACCACGACGCAAATGGAAGACCGCCAGAACAGAATGCCGGCCGGACGGGTTTCAGAGTATGTAAGCCAGAGGGAACGTTTATATGGCCGAACATGGCCACTCTGCCGTACAGTCGAGTGCAGGTAGAGGACGTTCTCTCTCCGCGGCGGTCGGCTTCATGTCATGATAACTCCAATGCGGGGTCGGGGTTGGTATCAAACGGCGTTTCATCGCAGCAACCGGAATATTCCTCCCCTTCAAAACAGAATACGACAGGTTGTAAGGAGGCAACCGCAGCTATTACAGATTTCGCCGTTCATTCTTCAGTAGCCTCTGTTACTGTCCCTGCCCTAACGGTATACAAGAAGTCTCCATCGAAAGCCGAAATGCATAACACCCACATAGACTCCACCCACGAAATGGAGGGTACTCAGCTGTGTCTCTCAGCTTCCGTGCAAAGTGGGCAACAACGTCTTACACCACAACCGTGTAGAAGGCCGGCTGATCTCGTCTCAATGTACGTAGCTCATCTCACTGCACCCAAGTTAAGATGGGCTCAGGACCTTAGTGGGCAGATTGTTCGTTGGTCTCCCACTCTGCCCGCACCTGCACGGGAGATGAAAGGCAATCAAAAAGCCCCGCTGCTGTTATCTCAACCTTGCAACTCCAAAACACCAACAAACGTCTGCCACGTGCAAGCCCCTGAAGCATCTGGAACGGCCGCTTCTCCATCATCATGGCTCGCTTTGGCTCCGCCGACTTCACCCGCCCCCACCGATCCCTAGATAAATAAAACGTCTCATTTTACTAACTGTTTATGGTATTTTTCACTTTTACCGCTTTAGGAACCAGCACTGTATTACGGGACAATATTACCACTTTGATGTCTCCTCGCATCAATAATAATTAATGTGATCTCGGGATTCTACACACGTATGAATATGTTATACTTCTGTGTATATATATATGAAGCTAACCAATTATGGCGAAAATCAATAAAAGAAAGAAAAAATAGTACATTATTGGATCAAATGAGCATTAGCTTTTCACTATGGTTATGCATGGCCGCTCACAGCTTATTACAGTATATTTTAAAGAAAATAATTATCACAAAGGCTGATACGAAGTATAGATGTTTACAGAAGTAGAAAATTCTGTTTGTATTTTTGCGCGCGGGCCCGTAAGCTGAAAGTTTTCTTATAATTTGTCTTGTGCTTTTAAAATGATATTTGTACAAACAATTCGAAATACATATATTAGCAGTATCCTATCTTCTCGGTAGCAGACTAATGAAATCTTTCTGTCAACCATATAAACTATTCGAGTTAATTTTTTTTTTTTTATTAAGGTTAAATTTTGATTATATATATAAATGTATGGAATGAAAAATTAAATAATTAATGTAAAACAAGTGTCCCATATAATCTAGTGTTTTTCATTTAAGTTAGAAATTATGTTTTAAAAAAAATTACATAAAACATTATAACTTGTATTGGTAAATATTAGATTAATAGTGGTTAACAGGTCAATACTAGATTAATAGTGGTTAACAGACAAATCGAATCTTATAGTCTTGTTTTGGTGGGAATTGATAAATTGAAATGTACACATATATAATTTAAGTAATACATAATGGTGGGAAGTAATTCTTGGTGAGTATATTTATTTACATTTTATTCCTATTATTTTTTATGCAAAGACTTGCTTAAATTATGGTTGGAAGTAACTAACTTAAATATGTTATGTACCTAAGTAGGAACTATTTTTAAATATTTAAATTTTGATTGGTTTTCTTGCAAAGCTAAAGAATAAAAAAACTTAAAAATCACCCATGAATATGGCAACAATAAACATAAATTATGGGATAAAATATGTTAGTATCCACATTCCATTATATTGTGTAAAGAATGCATGAAGACATTCAAGTTATGGTCTAGTCAAATTGAAAAAATATTTATTTTTCAAAAGTAAACATTACAAATTGCATTGGTTAATGTTAAACTAATAGTGGTCAATGGACAAATGAATTGTTAGAGTGCTATCTTTCAAGGGACAAACAAGGCAAAGTCCTTCATGTGACAAAATGCACTCATGTCATCAAATATGGAATTGGGATTTGAGCAAATCTCCACTCTAGATATAACCACTTGTGTAAACTCTAAATCAAACTTAATTTGTTTTCTTAAAGCATTGATAAATAGTTTAATTAGTTACACAAACCAATAATAATGTGCGTTTGGAAATATAAACTATGTGTAGTCCACTACTAAGGTAATCGATTTATAACATATCAAATGTATTGCAAACAACATTGGTAAAGAGTTTAAATAGTTACGCAAACCAATAAAAATGTGTATTTGTAAATGTGAACTATGTGTCGTCCACTACTAAGGTAATATATTTATAACATATCAATTATATTACAAATGTGTTTACTTGCCAAATGTATTGCACATGAAATTGTTTACCATGTTGAACTTTGAAGTGAGGGAAGGAAACGCCAATTAGAGTGTAGATTTTATAGGTTGCAAAATACCTTTTATGGAATGACCCTCTTACACAAACAACACAATACAGGAGAAACATACATGTTTTTAGGGGATTTGAACATTAGTGTGGGAATAACAATACACCCATTTTACCAACCAACCAAATCCCCCATTAACAACAAAACACGACTTTTACAATTTTTTTGCAAATTTAATGAATATTCAAGATTTAGGAAGTTTTGTGGCTTGTAGTCATTGGCACATTCATAGGGATGATTTTACAATAGTAGATCATATAACATCAGTGTATCATTTGAACTTTTTCTTATATAAATAGTTGTATGGTAATAACTTATAGGTGGTAAGGATGCCCACACAACTGACATGAGGAACAAATAGAAAATGACCTAGCAGTCTGACTACCATCATGTATGACTAGTCTATACAAGGCCATGTATTTAATTAATGTCCATTTCTCTCAACTATGACCAATAACTTTTTTTTTATACTTTTTTTTTCCCGAGCTTTGGAGAATTTGCAAGATAGCTTTAATCTATCAAAGATGTACACCTAATTGATATGGGATTTTTTTGTTTAAAAAAATGTTTTACTTAAAAAAAGGGCTATTTTAGTTTAACAAAAGAATATTTCAAAATTAGAAGAGAAACAATTCATCTACAATGAATTTGAAAGGAAGAAAATGCTAATTTGATTTATAGACTTGCATCAAAGCCAAACCATCCATTTAACCAATTCATATAACACAGATCCAAGTCAGCTTTCGAAGAGACTCTGTTAAAAAAAAATCAATATTTTCATTATCCATTGAATGTGAAATAATCTCCTTTAACTATATGCATTTCAATGTCGAAGAAAAGAGCAGAGGAAAAGGCCAAAACATTAAAATAAATACATATCATTTTCATGGTGGACTCCATACAAATGAATCACCTTCAACACATACATCTATATATGGATTTTGACTCAAAAAAGGGAAATCACAAGCACTGTAGAAATAAATCAAAATTTGCAACTGCTAATGAATTCAGACTAAAAACAATAGACACAAGTTTCTTCAACTCCATCTATGGAAAGGAAAACATACAATAGAAGCACCTGCAATCATTCGATAACAAGAACATAATTTTTTACTGGGGAACCCAACTGGGAAAACCCCCTCCTTTGTTTGTATTATATCAAATGAGAAAAATGATCTATTACAATGAAAACTTCAACCCTTGAAGCTCAATCTGCATTGCAATAATGATATCCTCATATATCTACACTCGAAAATACTTAGCATGCACTCACTCTGCCTACACTTGAAAATACTTAGCATGCACTCGCTCTGCCTATAGTTTCGGTACCTACACTAACGCTGCCTACACTAGCTCTGCCTGCACTCACACTGCCTGCACTCGCTTTGCTTGCACTAGGGCTTCCTGTGCTCATGCTTCCTGGACTTGCTCTGCCTGCACTAGATTTTCCTACACTTGCTCTTATTTCCTTACGCAATTTTGTGGAAATTAGCTCATTTGCTACATGTAAACTTTGTACACTTAATATTATACAACAATAAATACAATTATGCATGTTCCTTCCGCTCAACTAGGAAATTCAAATTGCATGCATGACTATGACTATTTTTAGTAAATTGACTAGTTAACTGAGAGATCAATGAGCTAACAATAGTTACAACTACTCAAATGAACTCATATTGACTCTATTATAGACTAGAGCTTAGATAATCAAGTTTCACTAAATATAAATCCACTAGATTGCTAGATCTTAGAAATCAACTCATGCACAAATCTAGTTCTTGCCCATAAACTTGAATTGACTGACTTAACTAAGTGACTTGGCCATGCCACTCCTGCTAACTGTAACTCAAGTCATCCTGCTGAAGTGGAAATCCAAATTTCTCCATTTGACTAAGGCATAAGTTAAATGAAGCCTTTTCCTGCTACAAATTAACACTCACTCTTAGCAAGAAAAGGGTTTTGAACAACCCCAATCGTGCTCCTATGGAGGAATGTACTGTAACACAACTAACACTCCCTCTCATTGTTATTGTTGCAACTACAACAAATGCAACTAAAAAGAATCCAAAAAACTCAATCAACTATGTCTCTGAGCTGCAACTATCTCCTGAGTCTCTTCCTACTACTAGCCTCTGCAACTATCGCTTAAGATCTAGCTGCATCAACTGACATTGATCCTTCTGCTAGTAAATACTATGGGCCCCTGTAGCAAGGGTAATGATCCATGAGAAGAGTATACTACAATTGCTACTGCTCTCTTATGGACCTTGCCCAAATATTTACAACTCTGGGACTAAGGCTCTACATTGCCCCACCTCACTCCTGGAGGTATAGCTGCATGCATGGTGAAATCTACCTCTAGCTTGTAGATATTTTTATCTCAAACCCCAATTTGTTTTACTTTTCCAGTAAAAACATGCTTCAAATAAGCTTTCCCCTTATTGAACACCACATCATATCCATGTTCTTCAAGTATAGCTATAAAAACTTTTTTTTTCTTCAGAACATGCACATTACATTCTTTAGGTGAAGATGAAAACCTGACTCCCTCTTAAAGGTGACAATTCCAATCCCTTTAATACTATATCTCCCATCATCTCCAATCTCTATGGGTAATTGTAGGTCCTTCTCCTCTAGGCTACTGAAGAACTCCTTATTTCCTATCATATGATATGAAGCACCAAAGTCTAGGTACCACTCACCCCCTCCTATTGTTCTTGCCATGAAAGCAATGAGGGTGAAATCCAATTCAAATTTTGATGTGAGATCATCTCCTCCTGATCCTGTTGCAGTCTCCTTACCGGATTTCTTGTGTGGACACTTGATTGCATAGTGTCCATACTCATGGCAATGAAAGACTTTAATTTTACTGAGGTCTTTCTTCTTGTCATGGTTCTGGCTGGATTCTACCTTGCCTTAGGACTTCTTGTCTTTGGAATTCTTTCCATTGCCAACTAGAGCATAGTCTTCTTCCTCATCATCTCCATATTTATTGTTTCTTCTAATATCCTCCTGCAACAAGTCAGAGAAAAGTCTCTCCTAATTGGGGAGTTTGTCTCTTCCATTAATTGAATATTGATAGTTGTGCCAGAACTTCAGAAGACCAAGGGTTTCTAAGCTCACAAGCTCAGATTGTGGCACAGTCTCTCCTACTCCTCCAAGTTCATCTCTAACCTGAGTGAATCTGGATAGTTACTGAATGATCCAAGATCTTTTGCTTATAGATGTATTAAAGAATTACATGCATAAATTGTAGCTTAAACATAGAAATTTAATATGCACATGAAAGAATAGGAGAAACACATAAAGCATGAAAGAAGACAAGAAACCTGATAATGGAGTTCATTTGACTTGGAATACGTCTTTGGGCCTTGTTCAATCAATGGGGAGGCCTTCATTCATTAAGTGGCATGATAAAGAAGAGTACACACATTAATTACAAAAAAGGAGTCTTATAACTCCATACTGAAAAATGGCCGAAAAATGCAGAACTCTGTTAGAGAAACGAACAACACCATTGCGTTCGTGGCGTCGAGAAATGCTGAAACCATATAAAATTTGTCAAAATCTACCTCCCTTGGAGAAACTGCTTAGATCATGGTTTCGCCCCTCCCTCTGCACTGCTCATGGTTCCGCCACCTGCAAATTACCCTGCCTTGAACTATGTGCGCACTCCTCCTGGCGTACTGAGCAAAAAAAGGTTTAAGTAATGTTTCGATGGGAAAACTTAACAAGAAGGTTGTCTGGTGTAATGGCAAGATTGGAAATTCGTTGAGGGGTTGGGGGATCAAATCCTGCCCCTCCCAACTTAACCCACGCAATATTTTTTTGGTTAAACTTTGGGGTGGCGGGTCCGCTGTTTCAAGTGGCCCACCCCCATTTCCGTCGTTGTTTCCTTATCGTGGTGAGGTAGAGGTTGGGTTCGTGCCCCAAGGGCCGACCCACTTAGTTCACCGCGTGTGATCATGGCCCGCCCAAAGTGCATGGTCTTTTCCAAGTACAGGGAGGAGGGGCCGGGGGTAGTGGCCCGCCCCTCCATTAATAATATTATATGATAAGGATTGGGGTGGAGGGGTTGGTGGTCCACCACCCCTTTTTTAATAATTTTTTGTTATTAAAAACCATATGGTCGATTGTAAAAATTCAGATTTTTGACCAAAGGAGACATTTTAACAAGGCGATAATTTTTCCAAGAATTCGGCCAAAGTTGGCCGGATTTCGTCTGCCAGAAAAAGTTCAAATTATGTCTCCATTAATCCTGCCCAGTCAGCAAAAGTCAACCAAACTTTGACTACCTCTATCTTCCTCATCTAGACTCAGATTGGAGTGTCGTTCACACCGTTGGAATCAGGGTGACGAGCACTTCGATCTGATGTCAAGTTACTTGTCATTCTGCCACTTTGAATTTTGAGCCTTTTCCATGCCACTGGCGTCTGGAGATCCACCTGGATCAATCCTCCCCATTGAGGAGCTTTTGGATCGCTAAAAGCTTTATCAGTCAATTGGCAAGTGAGGGAATTATTCCCTCACCCTTTCTTTTTCGAGTCATTTTGCCTTGCTAGGGTGCATCCCCTTGAAACCAACTCGAAGGTATTCCACATCTTCCCCGTCGTGAAGTCCTGGTTCTTTTGTCAAGGATGATTCCTTCAGGTAACTCATCGAGATACTCTAGTGCAAAGTCATCAACTGTAGGAACTTTTCCCACTTCTTCGGTGTCCATAATCAATGGTGGCTCATACAGCTTTAAGTTTTCCACATTCAATATGGAGTACATTTGCATATATGTCGGCAAATTGAGATGGAAGGCATTGTTTCCAATCTTCTCCAAGAGTGTGAATGGACCATACTGGATTGGTCACAACTTATTCCCTTCTCCCTTCATCCTGTCGTTGTTGATATGGAATCACACTTTGTCGCCCAATTGAAATTAATGGTCGACTCGGTGTTTGTCATGTCGAGCCTTGTATCGGGCTTGACTTTTCTCCAACTGCTCCTGCATTGCTTGGTGAATCAACTAGATCCGTTGAATGAACCACTGTGCTTTGTCCCTATCATCATGTCCACTAGAGTCATCTTCCCTTCTAAAGACCATATCAAAAGGGTCTTTTGGCAGGTAGCCAAAACATGTCTCAAATGGTGAACGATGTGTAGATGAGTGCACTGCTCGGTTGTAGGAATGTTGTACATGTGGAAGATGCTTATCCCACAACTTAGGATGCTTCCCACAATAGCCTTGCAACAAGTGTACCACGATGCGGTTGACAACCTCTGTCTGTTCATCAGTCTGTGGATGAAATGCCGTGCTTCTTTTCAACTTGGTGTCCATCATCTTCCACAAGCTGGTCGAAAACTCTCCGAGAAAGTGAGAGTCCCGATCTGACACAATCGATGTGGGCAACCCAAAATGGACCCAAACATGCTGAAAGAAAAGATAAGTAGTCTACTTTGCAATGATCTGCTTTTTAGAAGGATTTAAAATACACATCTTACTAAAATGATCAACAACGACATACAAATAGTCGTGACTTTTCCTAGACAAAGGAAAATATCCTACAAAATCCATTGACACACTTTCCCATGGATGACTCGGAATAGGGAGTGGTGTGTAGAGCCTAAGTTTTCTATTATAGGGATTTAAAATAGAACACATTGCACATCCCTTTACATAGCGAGTCACAATGTTCTTCGTATGAGGCCAAAAACAAAATCTTTGTACATGACACAAAGTTTTTTCAACACCAAAATGACCAGACACAAGGGAGGTGTGGACCTCCTAGATTACATGTACCCTTTCCCCTGTGGGTATGCACAATTTACCAAGGTGATACAACAGTTTCCCCTGCAAGTGATAATTGTCCACCTATGAACCATGGGTTAGTTTTGCATAAATCTCCTTAAATTCATCGTCGTTAGCATATTGTTCAACATAACTTTCAAAAGATAACGAAGCATTATGCAAAATAACAGAAGCAGAAATATGAGGGCGAGATAGCATATCAACCACTTTGTTTGTAGTGCCCTTCTTATACTTTATTTCCAAATGAAACTGCTGAAGAAAACCCATCCACCTGAAATGACGAGATTGTTGCCACTTGGTTTGTGACTAAAGATACTGCAAGCGCTGATGATCTGTATGAATGATGGTCTCCTTTCCGATCAGGTAGTGTTTCCACTTTTTCACACTCTGGACCAAGGCATATAACTCCTTATCATAAGTGGGATAATTTATCACAGCCTGAGAGAACTTCTCTGAATGGTAACATATCAGCTTCCTTTGCCGCATCAGTACAACTCCCATGGCATATCCGCTGGCGTCTATCTCGATCTCGAATGGCTGTTGGAGATCTAGTAATGCCAAGACCAATGCAGTGCTGATCTTTTATTTCAATGTCTCAAAGGACTTTTGCTGCTTTCCTCCCCATTGAAAGACTTGCTTTACACTTGTCAATGTGTGTAAAGGTGCTGTAATAATAGAGAAATTGGCAATAAATCTCCTCTAATACTGTGCTGCACCCAAAACGCTGTGAACCTCGATTACACTAGTAGACTTAGGCCAATTTACAATTGCTTCAACTTTAGAAGGATCAATTTTTAGATGACCATGACCAACAATATGACCTAGGTAAACCAAAGAGGTTTTCCCAAACTCACATTTTGACAATTTTACATAGATTTTTTCTTTTTTCAATACATATAGCACTTTCTTCACATGGCATACATGTTCATTTCAGAATCATCTAACAAGAGTCTAGTAAAGATAATAAAAAAACTATTAGAAGACAACAAAAAGAGTTGGGATTCCAAGTTGAAGTTTGTAGTATGGGCTGACAAAGTTTCCATCAAAAAGTCCATAGGAAATTGTCCATTTAAACTGGTTTATGGCACTGATGTAGTTTTCCCCATCCAGCTGATTCTCCCTGTGGCTAAATTCTTGAAAGAAGAACAAGATGAAGAGAATGATATGGTAAGAAGAATGAACAACCTGGTGGAACTACAGTAGATTAGAGAGCAGCTAGTCGAGAGGTCCAAGGCTTATCAGAAGAAAATCAAAGAAACCTTTGACAGGAAGGAAAAAGTGGAAAATTTCCAAGTTGGTGATTGGGTGCTCAAATAGGATGCATTGAAGGAAAAGAAAGGTAACCATGGCAAGTTTGACTCCTCATGGATAGGTCTGTTTGTCATCGCTCAAATTCAGGAAAACAATACTTTCATCCTGCACAATCTGGAAGGGAGAGATACTTTTGGTAGCCCAATAAATGGGCAATTATTGAAACTTTATTTCGTTTGAGGCTTTAAAGCCTTATCATTGTAAATATGTTTTTCCAGTTTTTATTTTTATTTTGCAAAATAGACTTCATGCCCAATGGAACACTAGGGCGAAGATTTAATTTTGTTTTCATAGGAAAGGCATTGATCTGTGATTCTTGAAACCTCACAGGGAGGCTTTCATGCCCAAAAAGAGCTAGTGTTAGCTACGCTGACAAAGTGATAAAAAATGGATTCAAAACACTCCCAAAGTCTACAAATATGCTTAAACATCATGCCAATGGATCCATTCATGCTCTTGAGATCTTCATTTTTTGTCAAAGGTCATCCACTGATCGAAGTAGTCATAGCTGGAAAGCCCTTGGAAGGGTGACAACACACTATCGGGAGGCTTAAACACTTCAAAAGCTACAAAAAAGCCTTTCCGCATGCGTAAACCCAACAATGCACAACCACCGTTCGATCTAGCTAATCAATGGCCCAGATCTAATCAGCGGATTGGAGACGAGGACGACCAAGGGGTAGGGCCTTTACATGTAGCGATGTGCAATTGCGATCAAATCACATCAGTGTAGTTGCACCGACAGAGGTAAGCTGGCAGGATAAACGTGGATGAAGTGGGACTGTGATTTGCAATCAGCAATGAAGGATCACTATCGGAGGTAACCAACACCATATCAAGGGTCATAGGGCCCACTTCGCATTGCAGGATTGCAAATCGAAATATCACAGCGACACTTCACCAAGGGTTGAGGCCTTTCACACATACGTATTTGCGATACGATAACCGGACCCGATGGTTATATAACACTCTACCGCATAATATTTTAGGTCCACGCTAAGGCAGTTTCCAGTGTTTTTTGGTGTATTTTCATTGCATGAGTGAAATACAAAGGGAAGTCAGGTTTGCGATATGTGACGAGACACAGACCCGAAAGGGTCCAGGAAGCAATATTTTATGAAGACTGAGGTTTGCAAGGGCCTCTTTCCCATTCTTTAATGTTTTTCCCACATGATGAAATCCATGGAAAATACCCAGGAGTAGGTTTTGTGTGACTGGCAGTGGCAGCAACGGCGGACCCAAGAAAAGAATGAACCATTTTTTTAAGACATTTGAGGCTCGAAAGGGACAGTGATGGGCGAGATTTAGTAGTATTGCATCATTTTTACTGTTTATGACCCGAACAACCACAACAAAAGAAAAACATTCATGGCTATCATCTGAAAGGGACCAGTGTAGGGATTGCATAGGTACGATAGCCACTCCATTGTAGGTTCAAGCGACTAGCCATCCTTAGAGGAGCCTTGCAGTCATGTTACATACGAGAAGAAGGATTCGGCAGAGAGACAACGACCGGTAAACAGAGCCCGGAAAGGGAAGGAGAGGGGCCACTACATGCCGCAACCCAAATCTAACGAAATCATGGGGCACAAACAGTCCTGCCAGCACAACAGCCATCCTAAAAAACATGATGAGGCATCTCTAGCATGAGAGTGCTCTCGGGCATCATAGCAGGTTGCCCAAAATATCTAAATATGGTTATTCCTCTGTCAGAAGAGGAAAACCTCTGAGCCATGCCTGCTTATTGATGGAGTCAAATAGTTAAGGGACAGATCAGACAAGGTTAAGACTCCGAGCCTTCTAGAGAGCTCAAGAGCATTGTAAAGGGCCTATAAAAGGCAGAAAACTAGATGTAACAAGGGTTCAACTTTTGGAGATTGTTCCTCCTCTACCCCTTCAGGCTTATCATTTGCATCCTTTAGTAATACATGCTTCTTTTTATGTTATACGTTCAATATCCATCTCTCTTCTGTTCTACACTTGCACTTGAACAGTCCGTTCATGTTCCCTACGTATTTGAGGCTAGGTAACCGCCATCTTATCTCTACTTTGATATATTAGATTTGCAAGCTTCTTTGCTGCCTGTAGCTAGTCATTTACATGTGTTGTCATATATATAATCTATTGGTATAGTTAAGCATTCTCCATCTATCCATTAAATATGCAAACTATTAAGCGTTAGTGGTCTAAATCTTTGTGTTATTAAGAGTGTTCATGCATGTCTTGACTGAGAATAGAGTAGAAATGGTTATCTAACTTGATCCAAACCATCAATTATTCCAATAGTTCAGAGCACAATATTGAAGATTATATGTTACCAGGCATCTCCGAGCTACAACCTAGGAGAGTTTCCTGGAGAGATAACAGGTTCACCATGCACAACTGAATAGGAGACCATTGCAGCGTAGGCCTCCCCATGCAGTCCCATGTCTACTTCGGCAGACCATTCGCGTCTGACCCTGAATCCAAAATTACTTGGTCGATCTCATATTCTCCAATCTGCGTGGTTAACCTCATTTCTCTTCCTATTATTTTCTTTTGTTTTCCAATATTTTAGACTACACATGGTTCTCCTTGCGTAGTCCCCGCGCATCTATTAATGAGTTCTTGTAATCCCTTTAAAGCCTTACTGTCACATAGTAGCTTCGTGCATGTTTCTAGGAACATTATGAGTTTCGATGGGTCCATTTATGGCTCTAGTCTATCCTTTCTTCCTAAAGTGGAGGCATCAACGAAGCTCTTCTTAGCTTACGTAAAGGTTTCTCAAGCGCGCTCCAAATCAAACTCCGCTTCTTTTGCCAGAGCCTTTCGAACCCAAGTACTTTTTTTTTCGGGTTGTTTGCCTTTATCATCCCCTATCGTAATTCCACTTCAGAGCACAATATTTACATTTGGATCATCCTCACATAGCTCAAACCTCATCATTTGCAAGTTCTGAGTCAGGGGAGGTGGTAGTGCTCCCTTGTTACACAGGCCAGCTATCAACGTAGGACAATCCTTCATCTCATGATCAAACATGGTATAATACAAACATGATGGATGCGTTAGATTTGTACAATCACGGGCATAATGTCCTGGCCCTCTCCAATTGTAGCATATCAGTTGTTTGTGACCGCTCCCAGGTCCTCCTCCACCTCAGCCTCGTCCGCGCCACTGAAATCTGGTTTGTGCCATCCCTGGTCCTTGGTCTAGGGGCCACGTTTCATCCTGAACCCTATAGGTGGGAGTTATATCCATCATTAGCTCATAACTTCTACATGCGTGCTCATAGTGTCCCAATAATCTAAAGAAATTACAGAATAACTGTTGCTAGTTCTATGTGTACTTTTGCAAAAGATGGCAGTTGTCTATAGCATGCTTTCCTCCTATTTGACAAATCGCACACCACAGGGCAGGCACCACGCTCAGTCTTTCTTGTGCTTCCAGTCATAACGACATCGGTCCCCCTCCCGCGAGGTAATTCATGAATACTGGGAAGTGGTCTTTATCATGACCCTGACCTTTGCATTTCACACACCACACCTCTTCGCGTGCTTCTAGTCGGACTGTTTTGTCTTGTTTTAGACTTTGCATCTCGAGGCATAAGTTTTTCAACAATGCATGGATCTGCTAGACTCCCAAGTTAGGATCATGTATTGGGGTCTCATGTAGCATCATCGCGATCTCTAAAGCCTCTGCCTAAGTTGTTAACCTTTGTTGCGACAACACATTCCTCAAATGCGATGATAATGATGTTACAAACCATTCATGGTGTTGTCCATTCGTCAGAGTTATGTTAGCTTCATGAATCATGAACTTCAGCCTCTGATCTAACTCCCAAGGAGCCTTTCTTGGTAGCATCGTGATCTCTTTGAACCCAATGATCGACTGTGCTTTTGACTTTGGCCTGCTAAATTCCCTAGTTAGCTCAGCTTGGATAATTGGGATTCCTGCATTTGGATTATCGCTTGAGTGCTTGATGTACCAGGTCAGCGCGCGATCCTGTAGAGTGCTAACCAATTTCGCTTTCTTGATATTATCATCTGTAACTCCCTGTGCTTCCCATCTAGCTTTTACAGTGAACCAAAACTGGTCTGGATCTTCATTTCCTACTCCCTTAAACATGGACAACTTTATCAAGCTTGCCATCTTAAAATGCAGTGGTGGCGGAGGTGGTATGAGCGAAGATGGGGGTGATGATGGTGAAACTGGTAGTGTTGTGGGTGGAGGTGGTATGCAAGGAATCCTTTGCCTTATCAAATGGATCACACTTCACGGAGATACCTTCGCAAGCTCTTCTTCATCCCCTCGTAAAGGTGAAATCAAGGGGCTAGTCCCTAGTCCTGTACTTCCTTCATTTCTGTAAATTCTCCCACTTCGCGTAGCCCTGAACATCAATGTAGCTACATAATCCTCTTTTCACACAATAGCATTTTAATCCAAGTGTTTAGAGACTTTACATATTTACCTCACGGTCCCTTGACAAAGTGTCACTCTGCCTCACTATAGCTGACCTAAGTATCTACCGTGAACTCAGTAATGAATCCTCCTATAATCTGATCGAGCCAGTGGTCAACAATATGTGCAATCCTATCCTCCGATGCTTCCAACCTATGCACCAACTCTGGGGTCCACACAATAGGTTCATTGAGCTTCCACCTTCCTTGGCTATCTGCTAGCTTCGTGATCCACTTGTACAGTTCAATAGGGAAAGATACAAAGAAAATTTTGTGGATCTTTGTGTACAGGTAGCAGTCCAACCACTCTTCCTTAGATAGTCACAAATTCTTGTTCTCCTGCGCCGTGAATTCGTGAATTTTCCTGTCCAAACACCCTTCAATCTCCTTCTTAGTTGGATTCTAGTGATGCAACATCAGACATCTCTATCCAGACTCTGGTCCCAACAATGGAACCATTTGTTGGCTTGATGGGGCTTGACACAGGTTTGGAGTTAATTAGCCAAACAAATCCCTGTAGTACTATCCCTTTCGGCAATAGCCCGCGGAGCACGGACTAGGGTCTCACCCGAAGCAGTATGGGGGGATGTTGGAACCAAGTTTCCACACCCTTGAGATGTTTGAGGGGTCGATTTAATCCAACTGTGAATACCTTCACGCAGGTCACTTCATGCACTTCCTTGACCTGTGAAGCCTTCGTGCTCTATTATACTTACCTTCGCGCAGCCCTAATCAGGGTCTGAGGTGATTTCGCACTACTAAGGCAACGATCTATGCTCTTTCCCTTTGTTACATTGTGAATCTTACTTATCTTCCTATAAGTATTAGTTAACTACATGTAAACAAATACTTATATTATATTCTCTTATTCAACATATTCATATAAGTTTGCACAACAAATAAATTGTAAACTTGCAATTCATGCCCAATATACTTCAATACATAAAACAAGAAAAGACACATAGAATGATAAAAAACTTCTCTTTATTAATTTCTCCAACGGTTACAGACTCGACTCACCCTACGCACTCAGTTGCAGCGGTCCGTGCACTCAGCTGCGGACTACTAGGCTTCTGCGCACTCAGCTGCAGAGCCTTCTCCTACTCTATGACCCAAAAAATGACTTTACACTTCCACCAAGACTCAATTCATCATCATTAGATCTTACATGGATCGATGCCCCTTTACACTTAGAGCCTTGCTCTATTTATACAATCCCATGGTCTGCGAACCATGGGTGGATCTCTAAATTTGACATTACATTTACAAAAGTAAGGGTGGACAACCATATGACTCAATTAAAACTTCACGCTCTGCGCCCACAATTCGTGGAGTATTTACATCGGACTTGGTCAAAACTTGCCTTGGGGGATCTCGTGCCCAACAAAAGCTTTGAAGGATGTCAACATAGAAACTAAAAAACCAATCACCATCTATTGTGACAACATTAGTGCCATCACTCTCTCAAAGAATCCACACATGCGCTCAAAGAACAAACATATTCCAATCAAGTATCACTTTCTTCGTGAACAGGTCGCTGAACAAAACATCAAGTTGGAATACATCAATACAAAAGAACAATTTGCAGATATCTTCACAAATCCTCTTCCACGAGAAGCATTTGAACACCTTCACCAAAAGATGGGGGTTATTTCTCTTGCATCACATTAAGTAATCACTTTCATGAGAATATGAGCAACATGATAGGGGAGCAGCATGACAAAGGAAACATTTTGATAAGGGAGTACTTGGGCACCCTATTTTCCATTGATGTCAAAGGGGGGCGAGAATGGTGGAATATTTCCATCAATGACAAAGGGGGAGATTATTGGTCAATAATTTTCATTAATGAAATGTATACCTGTTGAGCTCTCCTATTGATTACTACACCATCATTGTACTAGTTCCATGTTGACATGACCCCTATGACGACGCAATAACGTTCCAAGACAAGCCACACTATCCTAACCATCTTCTGCATTAAATAATTTAAGGGAAATCACAAAGAAAAATGTTTTTCACCACCTTAGAGGAATCTCTTCATAATTATTTCCATACCATCTTAAAGTGGATTTTTTCATCTTTCCAATGAGCCTTTACTTGCCCTGAAACTCCAAATGGTTGATGAGAAAATGAATTTTTAAGATATAAAAATTATATATATTTTTATGAGCCGACCTATACCTGGCCTAATCATGGTGGCCTGCTTGAAGGGACGTGTCACTTCATTCCTCTTTGTAAGAACATTATTAATACACAATCTGAGATTTATTTTTTAACCATGTTTTTGGTCAACAAAAGATAGAGTGAAGGAATAGAGTTCACACCCCATGAACTAAAGAAGGTAGAGGAAAGATAAAGGATAGATATTAAAGAATTATGGTTTTGGGTTAATCAATGTGACTGTATATGTACATTAAAACCTGTGATTTTTTAGGACCTCCTATCCTCAGACTTGGTGCTGCCTATTAGTGCCTAAATCTATCTCAGGCTGAAAAAGGTAGGATCTAGGATAACATAAACCCATGCTTAACCTGGTAGCTAGCCCTATCAGGTCGGGAGAGGGCTCTCTCCTTGTCAATCTTAGCAAAAAATGATCAATGAGGCTTGAGATGACTTGATGTGAAGACTAATTTTAGGCTAGGTATGTGTTTAGAAAAGTTTAATTGAATTTGATGATGTTTTGTTGACTCAAATGTGAAAGGCAGATTTGGGTCGGGGAATGAGGCTCAGTTTTGTAGAGATCTCTATGGGGCAAGGTAAGAGAATGGTTTGGTACTTCAAATTAAGTGAGATGGAGAGATTTTAGACTGGTGAGGAGTTGAAGAGGGCATGGAAGTCTCAGGGATCCTCTTCAAACAGCTGAAAACATAAATAATTAAACAAACCCTAGGTAGAGCACTACAAATCAATGAATTCTACCTTTATCCTTGTTTGTTTTAGTTAAGATGAAGTAAGAGGGATGATGGCATACATAAAACACACATAAACTTACAATTACAAAAGGAAACACAATACCAAATCAAGATGCCACAAGAATCCCATAAAGTGCTGCAAACCCTGGTCTATTCCTTTGCAAACTTCTGATATAAGTATAAAATGAAGCTCCAAGCTTTCCTAAAAGTCCAACATTTGCTAATAACTGAAAAATTACAAGATATATGTAACCGAAAACTCATCCTAGCCTCTAGGGATAAAGCTCATAAGTTTAGGAGCTGTTCCAACAAATTCTAAACTAAGAACTAAAAATTAGGCAGTGGAACAACTTGCCTCTAAAAACTAGGGAACTGATTGATTCAGTTGCAAACTACCTTTTCATGGATGAATCTACCTCTATGAGTGAAAATTTAGCATAATTACATCAAAATCCATCAATTCACATTAAATTACATCATGAATTTTACAATTATAAGTAGAAAAGTCAAACTGTGAAGAAACTAGGCAAAAAACAGAGTTTTTTGGCCAAAATGAGTAAAATTCCTCCTATGCGTTGCGCTGATTTCCCTATGTGTAGTTCCTTTTTGCAGATGATTTTAGAGGTCTTCCTGGTGTCCACATTGGCTCCAAGTGGGCTTGTTGGAAAGGTCTGCCTGTCTACTTTCCAGAACAAGTGGAATTTCTGAATTTGGCCTCCATTGCCCCTCCAAAACTAAGTACTCCCAACGCTGCTTCTTGTGTGTTCAAAAAGGGGCAGATAGGTCATTTTTTAGGTGTTTTTGACATTTTTGGAAGCTCAAAACCTGTCAAAATTTCTTGGCCATTTGTGAGAATTCATATTTTTCCATGACACATCCAAAAATGTTGAGTTTTCCTCAAAAGGAGGTCCCCATCAAAAGCGTACGCCAGGTGGCGCGACGCATCATGCAGAAAAACCTGTTTTTTAGGCCAAAAATTTCAAAATTGCAAAAAGTGTCCCAAATTTCTTGAAATTTGGGCTGAGTGTCCTTCATTAAGTGTTGTGTTGGGTAAAGGAAGCCTCAGCCAAGATCTAAAGCCTATCTTTCTCTTTTCATTTCCTCGATTCTTTCTTCAACTTGGCCTTTAAGTTTCTGATTCTTGCTTTGCACACTTTGTTTCTCACCAAGTAGTGGTAGGCCATGTGCCTCAACATAGTTTTCTCTCTGTTGGCCTTCTCAAGCAACTTATCCAAGTGGATATTTTCCCTCTCAAGCCAAGAATCACGATCAACATTGATTTCTTGTTCAAGTGGTGTCAGCTTGACTTTCCTCCTCTTGGAAGCTTGCCGGTTTTCTTGTATGTTTTGTAGCTCCATAATGGTTTGTTGATCCTCTAGATGTTTGTTTCTTTGCTCTAGATATTTGATTATCCACTTGGCTCTTTCTAGGTTGATAGACAAATCATGAATATCTGTTTGTTGCTCTTGGATGATCTCCTTGAGCTTTGAGCTTTGTGAGCCCAAATCGGTGTCATCATTCTGAATAAGAATGAAATCTGTCTCCTATCCTCCTAAAAGCCCCTCATCATGCAATGACCACTTTCCCTTGTCCTGTACCTGCTCTACTGAAGGAGGAAACGAGACCCCTTCCACCTCGGGTGGAGATAATACTCACTTTGCTGCTGCAAACAACCTTCTAGTGTCTTTTGGTAGGTGATAAACACTGGCACACTAGTGGTTTGTGTCTCATGAATCTCTTGCGGATGTGAAGGTCCTCCTGCCTCATGAAAAACTATTGGGGGTACTTGAGGACCTATGAAGACCTCATGTGAAATAAAATCCTCCAATGAAATGTTTTGTAAACCAAGCTGATGTAAGACCACAATTTTGATTAGTGCAGAATGATATATGTTGTTATACTGCTGCTGAGGAGGCTTCCTGTGCACTAAGGTGGTCATCTTATCCATGTTCCGACAAATAAAGTAAGGGAGATTCATCATTCTCACCCTAGTGAAGTGCATCAACAATCTGATGTGATAGGCATACAGGCGAGAAAACCGGCCCTCATAGATGAAATATTTAATTATGAGTTTCATCAAGGGAGCATATGTGTCTTTCAGATACCGGAAGGGAAAAACTCTACTGAGATTTCTCTGATAACCAGCCTTGATGTAAGGCTCATAATGTTCTCTGTCAATCTGTTGCCTTTTATTCCACTACTCACCGACATTTGGAATTCCAGTTGCTTGAGAAATAGTCTCCGGTGTCAAGGTGAATGTCACACCTGCTAGAGTGACTTGGCCATTATGAAGATGGAGCACAAACAATTTGGCCAACTCATGATGGTACTGGACTCTCTCTACCATCTCACAGAACTGATAACAAGATTGGTGTTGAAAGCATGTGATAGCAAGAGGACAGGCCAGCAGCTCGGCAAGTGAAGTAGGCTCCTCTAGTATATGTTTACCACCCTTGTGTGGTCTCCTTGGTGCATGCATTTCTCTAGAAGAATCACTGAGTGTCTCCTCATCTCGGTCATAGGAAGGATCAGACTCCATGTTTGCCAATGTTTGAGTTTTCTTAGATGAGTATGAATAGATTTATGGTGTCTTTAGGTTTTTGTTGCCAAACGTATGAGGGACTATGGAGAGAATGTGTCTGAGGGGCTTTTGGAATATTTCTATCAGATAGAAGGGTTTAGGGATAGTAATTAGGCTTTGGGGCAACAATTAGGGTTTGGGAATCTTTAACTAGGGTTTGGGATAGTAGGACTAGGGATTTAGGATTAATACTTTAGGGATATGGGGTTTAGGGAGTGGGTAGATGAAAATGTAATGAGAGGGAGAAAATGAATGAGGGAATGAAGGAATGAGGGAGTAAGAAACTGCTAGGAGTGGAATTGGCAGCAAGAAATACAATTCATAAACCCTATGCAATTGTTTTTTGACAAAAAATGCAAGGAGGTACGGTTTTGATTTTTTCTGATTAAATCACCATAAACATCAAGGTAAACTCATTCGCTAGTCATAGAGGGATGTTAACTTACTTGAACAAGTGGGGATTAAGAAAATTTGGTAGTTTGGAAGAGTTTGTGGGTGAAATTGACTTCCAAACCCTGTGCGTCGTGCCACAAACCCAATGCGCTGTGCCACTTCAATGCACTGTGCCTGTGTAATTTTTACACTGCAAAGTGCAGCCCAATGTGCCACGCCAGATGGATGCACTGCGCCCACGACCCAATGCGCCATGCCCCTGAAATTGCCCAAGTTGCTACGGTTTTTGCTCTTTGGCTTCAACACGACCTTTCTCTTGTTCAATCTTTCTCCTTTGGATGCAAATGAAGTTTTTAAATGTGAGAAATAGTTTATATACATAGGATTTTAATTATTCACTTAGAAAAACCCACTTTGTAATGTTTTCCTTTGACTTGCTTTTAAAACTCTATTTTTGGGCAGTTTGCTTTATTTTTGCGTTTGATGAACTGAATGCCTTGAATTTTTGTTTGTCTTGCAAGAGATGGAGTTTCTGAAGCTTGGCAAGGTGACCTGGGTTGCCACTGAAGTTATTACATATGGAAAAACTGAAATTACATCAAATTTATAAATGAAAACATAAAAAACTTTGTTTTTCCTCAAAACCTTGTTTTGAGGAAAAATCAATCACTGAGCATGTGATTATGGAAATTATTGTTGCTGAAACTTTGTTTGACCTCCTCATGCGCATGTTGATTGTTATTGAGTATTTTTATGACCTTATTGACGAAACCCTAGACCTAATGAGACCTAAAACCCTAAAAATGACTTTTGCAGATTTAAAGACAAAAAATGATTGCAGATGATCTAGATGAATGAAAATGGGCCAGCAGGTAAAGGACATGAGGGAAAATGTATAATAAGCCACTACCGTCAGATGATCCATGATCCTGATGGAATGCAGCTGATCGAGTGAGACACCTAACATGCAACACAACAAGAGAATTTGGTCATTGACAGAGAGATGAAGATACTGACTTTAACATTGGCTCCAATTGGGATGGTAGCTCCTTGGAGGTGTCAAGAACTACAGATCTCTGGGAAAGCAGGCAGTTCCTTCATCCATTGGGCTATGGAGTCAATAACTTCGACAAATCGAAACCAAACTCTTGACTCAATTTCAGGATTGAAAGCTGACTCAAAACTGACTCAATTTCAAGACTGAAGATGACTGAAAGACCTGACTCAAATAAACCAAACCAAAACTGAAATAAAACCTTAGTTTTATAGCCTTCACCTTGGGCCCCCAAACTGAATGAATGATGACAGTACACACTTGCAATGAAATATAACAAACTGGTATGTACAATGATACATATGACAACATAAAGCATTTCAAAAATAGTATCGTTTGAGTAGCTGACTATTGACCAGCCCACCTGGATAGTCTTCTCCATTCATTTCTTTCAAAAGGAAAGCATTTTGGCCCCGATATGCAACAATCCTGAAAGGTCCTTTGCAAAGATTCTCAAACTTGCCATGCTTATCTTTGTCTTCATTTCGCACATCCCATTTCAGTACTGCGTCTTCTATTTTAAACTTGTCTGCCTTTGCCTTTCGATTATATATCTTCTTGATTCTCTCTTGTAGCTTTGATCCGGATTTAAACAGGAACGCAATAGATTACAGAGATAACCATAAATACAGAGATGCGATAACCATAAATAAAGAGATGCAGCGGAAATAACACTTCATTTCATTAATGGAAAATACCGAAATATGCTTACAACCGGAATTGGAAATAAACCAGCTAGGACGATGGTAGCTTATCTCTGAGAAGAGATGTGCGGCTACATGTCTCTGAACTGTTCCGAACTTGTGTTACAATGAGGCTCGAAGGCCTATTTATTATTGAGAAACAATGGAAAACCCTTCACATTCCAAAACGGACCCTTAGAAGATGAAACGCCAAATTGTGGGCCCCGTTTTGGGTAAATTGGTACATCAATTTCCCGGGGTCGTAACTTTGGCATACGATCTCCGTTTGACGCGTATGATAGCTCGTTAGAAAGATCTATCTGAGAACTACCACTTTGGGAAGGGCACATTGGT